>JANVCG010032072.1:0-10090 GCA_025505365.1 Haliclystus inabai | reverse complement strand
TTGTTGTGACATAGGTCGTGCCATTGTAATGTTAGCAAAATTTCGCAGTACAGCCTTGAATTCGGCCAAGGTTTTAACCTTATCAAGCTGTGTATGTACAACAACGAACGAGCTGTAGCTTTCTGGCAGGCCTTTCAACATCATTGCAATGACAAGATTATCGCTGATATTCTCACCTGCAAGTCTGAGTCCTGTTGATGCTTTTTCGCCTCTTAAAAGGTAGTCAGTGACGTCCTCTTCTTGGCCCATCTGCAGCGTCGTGAGTTCTGTGTATAGTGTCAGTACTCTGGGTTTTTCGGTACTTGCAAAATGGCTACGAAGTATGGTTAAAGCTTTCCGACCGTCGTTGTTAGCGTCGTTCATAACCAGTTGTAAAGAGCGTTCGTCCAGCACTTGTACGAGTTCGGCGTATGCCGCTCTGTTCTTTTCCTTGTGTCTTTCTTGTTTTGTTTCATCATCTTCGGTTTGTTCCTTCGGCAGAATTGCTTCGTAAATGTGTTTATCTTGTGTGTACAGATAGTTCAAGAAGCGTGTCTCCCATATAGCGTAACCATCGGCGTCTCCATCGAAATAGATTCGTTTCCTGGGCCCATAACCTGTTGACATTGCGGAATAATCGTGGAGACAAACGAGAGATTTCTAAGATACAAGGACGATACAGATTTAATTCTGTATCATCCTTAATTGATGGATGTTTACAACTACGATGGTGATACAGCCTCGTATTTACGATAATACTATTTTACACCATAACGAGTCCGTAACTGATTACTAAACTCAACACATTACACCTTTCCTTTTAACCCAATTGAATCAATATATAAATATATACATATATAGCAGCTTTTATATATGATCATTTAGTGTGGCTGTTTGAAATAGTTCCAGCTTTGTAGATAGTTCAGCAGTAGATTTAATACATGTACTTCATATTTCTCTTCAAGCTCTGTAGCTAACTCAGGAAACGCTGCTTGTGATAATGTGTCTGCAATGTACATTTGATTTCCTGGCTTATATTTGACTGAAATTGGATATGGTTGCAATGTAAGCATCATTCGCTGTAACCAGGCTGGAGCTTGACATATAGGCTTTAATAGTATAGTTTTGAGCGACTTATGATCGGTTTCAACATATATGACATCTTGGCCAAACAAATAGTCATGAAATTTAGTATAACCAAACACAATTGCCAGTAACTTTTCTCTATTTGCCCATTATTAAGTTTTGACTTGTAGTGAGAAAACGAGAAGAATATGCAACAGATTGATCTTTTTGTAGTAGTACAATACATAATCCTTAAGAACTAGCATCTACTGACAATGTAACTGGCAATTTGTGATCAAAATTTGACAGAACTGGTGCATCACTGGTAGCTGTTTTCAAGTTTTTAAAACTGTCTTTTTGTGGCTGATCCCAATGCCATAAGACATCTTGTTGTTACTACTCACGTAACAGAGCTGTTTTTGCAGATAGTGCTAATTTTGCAAGATAGGTTATCATTCCTAGAAAGCGTAGAATGCCCGCTTACAAGTTCTGGTCTTAGTATGTAGGCATGGGTTTGGATCCCTCACCTGACACCATGTACAAGATTGTTAAGAGATTGTTAAAATACAGTGATAGTATAGTTGATTAGTCTATTTGCGTTTAGCCTGCGCGCAGACCTAAATCGTTTCTCCCGTGATAGTAAGGTCTGCGCAATGGAGCGCATTTTATTGTTCTAGCAGGAAGTGTCGAAAACACAGTTGAGAGCCAATCTTTTTGTTGTATGAACCAATCATCATCTGGTACAAGAAATCTTGTACTCGCTTTTGATTGGTCATTGAGTTTTCCTTTGTTTCTTGTACTTCCTACAAAACTTCAAGTTTGTAGTTTTCGTGTAACATGTGATTGTCAATTATATCACTGATGTGCCGTATGGAAAAAACGGAGCGCATTTGACAGAAAACATTATGCTAAATTCGTTATACATTCCTTTGTAAAGAAATATTACAATTATCATGCTTTTCAACTTCAATTTGTTGCATTTTGCCATAGATTCAATAACCACAGTGTTTTTTCCCAACTCGTACACTTTCTTCTCAGTCGTGATAACAATAATGCACACCAATTAACACCAATTAGAAATAAAGTTTTCAAAGCCCTCTTGTCATGTCTACCGGAAAAAACACAGACACAGGGCGTACAAAGTGATCAGTTATTGGCTTTCAGCACTTCCTACTAGAACAAGAAAATACGCTCTGTTGCGCAGACCTTACTAACAAGGGAGATCCGATTTAGGTCTGCGCGCAGGCTAGTTAGAAGCTGTTCAACAAGAGCTATCAGCGGCAACTACGTATTTGAAGAAACACTCCTAACTTCTCAGCCCACTTGGTTTTGTCTGAAACAATGAGATTATTGTAAATATAATTTTATTGTCTATCTGAGGGTGTGCCTCTTGAGTTGATTTAACATCTGGCGCTAGCAGACTGACGCTCGTTCGATTTGAAGCATCAGCGCAGAACTGATAGGAAAAAACATGACCTGATGTCGAACTTTTTTAATTCAAGTCTATAATGACAAGAAACTCATTCCTCGGTAGATGAATGACACGTATGATTTTGCTTTAATATGTAAGTAATACCAACTGGAAAGGTAAATTTATTAGTACAATTAGTGTGGTGACTGCAAATCCTTGCCTTAATTATTGTTATAGGAGCAAGACACACTTTATCGAATTTCTTATTAACTATAGGAACTCCTGGTAGCTCTCTTTTTCTTGCTTCAATTTCAAGGAACGCTTTCCAAATATTCGACAACTATAATGGTATTAGCAAACGTAATAGCAATGTATCTCTTTGCTTCTAGATGAAGAAGACGCTGTTGATTTGCCTGCTAGGCCTAATCTTTGCAGCTGCAATCGGTAAGCATGAGACCCAATCTTCTCAAAAGTTGAATGGGAATGTGACTCCCACGTAACTTTTGCTGTTATTAACGTATCTGACATAGTTTCAAACCTGGTTAAGACGATTTCTTTTTACTCTGCCCCATTAATTTTCTGCCTTGAAGTCAGAATAGGTTTGCAATAATCCATCAAATGGCATATCACGGAATGTTCAATTGGAGAAATCTACTGTTAAAATTTTCTGAGAGATTACTGTGATGTAGTGTCGCTTCGAGTAAGATTGCATTTAAATTCCATTTCTGCATTTATATCATACTTGTATGTGATTTCCCTCACAGTGAATGGGGAAAATGAATATGGCGTAGAAGAGGAAGGTACGCTAGCTAGCTTTAAAATTTTTTATGATGATAATTCAATGTTATGATAAAATGACCGTCTATTTTTCATTGACAATATTTTAACTTGATGTAATTTTTCTGCTTGTGCTTTATTTTGAGATGAATTGACCACTAATCAACAAATTGATCTTTTATTATACAGAACTTGACATTGAAAGAGATACAAACATCGTAAGGAAATCTTCTTTGTTTGATGGCTATACGTTCCATCACCATTATATTTAATTGTTGAGAGTCTTGCCTTGCCCAGTGTATTAAATTTAAACGATATATATGAATCTCATTTGCAGGCACTAAATCTATCCATAGACCGATGTCTATATGGTTTCTTATTTAACACAATTTTTTTAGAGGAAGAAGCAATCTTTGAGGAAGAAGATGCCGACTTGGAAGAGTTGAGAGGTATGTTTCAAGCACAAAATTATTGCTTGATTTTTAAATGCACTGATCTTGATTGCTCTTTAGACGAGATAAAATCTCTGTATCATCCAAAGCACAGTTATTTCATAATCTAATAGACAGCCTTAAACTAATTTCAACGTTGATCTCCTACTCAATTTTTACATGAACACTTTTCTATTGAATAGAAACCAACTTTTATTCATTCTGATGTGCTAGTGTCATATGAAACAGTTCGAGACTTATCATGTCAAGTAATACAGCTATCTCAATGAAAGATTTACTGATGATATTTGAATCATTGTGACAATGCATACAACAATGTTCTTCTCTAGAACCTTATCCATTTTTATCAACATAATAAAAGGCTTTTTGAAGTTGTCTGATCTCATGAAAAAGAGGTTACCAATCAACATAACAATAAAGTCGATGTAGCATTCACACGGTCAATACTATTCAATATAAAGTCTTCACATTTACACCTAGGTTTAAAAAAATTTACATAATTTTACTCTAAATTGCATCTTCTTCATTCCCGGAACAAATACTGAAGCAATATTTTGTAATTGATATGCTTCTGTAATAGCTATATTCAGCTCAATCTGACCCAAACGCTATACCTTTTTTGGGGAAGAACAAGGAGAAGGAGAAGAAGATGGACATGGCCAATCAAGCTTTGCATGGGAATACATTGTAGTGGAAAACGATAAAACAATAATATGCTTCCACTTTGCTCAACTCAGGATGACTAGTCGTGAGCAATCATCGTGATTAGAATTTTAATTGCAAAGATCCACTCTGCATATGTTCAATCCAAAGATAGGAAATACATCATGAAAAACGTAGCTGCGTTCTGGTTTGTTGATGTTTTGTCTCACGAATATTTGACCTAGTTCTTCATTAAATGTTAGGAGAGTCAATCAATGCTAGAGGTGTGTTGAAGTGAGTGACTTTCATATCTATAAAGTGGCAGCCCGACCAAGATAAAAAAAAGTTCATTAGAAATTTTGGAGTTAATACCATGATTATATTTTTGCCCCTTTCATGACCAGTAAAGAGCGTCACATCTTTCTATCTTTCTATTAATTAGTCTAACACTGTACTTTGTACATTGATATAATATCACGCATTGGTACAGAGTTATGTGAGAGGCAGCTATGATAGCACTGGCCACTATAAGATCCAAGAAGAAAATCGAACAATATCTGAGAAAAGTAAAGCTCTTATCAGGAATTAATTTGCTTTTATCAGGAGAATGATTATTGTGCGTAATATTTTCTTAAATTAAGAGTTGGTGTTTTGTAGTGCATATCCCTTGTTGACTTTTCTAGTGGACAAATTATGTTTGTTTTTGTGGCCGTATTTCTGTGACCTATAACATTTAGGGTGCAACTAAACTGGCAGATGTAGATGTTTAGTGCATATTCATAAACGTTTGGAGATAATCATAATTGAATGAAGAGTAACATGCAAATGGTTACTTAAACTATCTTGGGTACTTCTTTCTCATTGAAGGACGTCCTCCTCGTTTAAAATACCTTTTAAAAAGTAAGTGTTAAACAACAGTTTGCAAGACTTTCACACAGATGTGACTACAGGTCCGCATTCGCAGTCCCTTCAAGATAATTTGACACCAAATGATATGAAGAAATACTATTAAGAGATCTTTACATCGCAGATCTATATCATCTTTGTATCCTTCTCAATTACACACACAGTATAAAGCATATCAATGAAATTTATTTGTTTTCTCTCGTGGATATCTATATGTGTAATCCCTTTACTGAGTGGCAGATGAGAACAACTGTCTAGCTATTCATTTGCCAACGCAATTAATCCCCAGACAACTCCTTCTTCTTCCGCTTCCCCACCATGGCTTAGCTTCCGGGTCAGATTGAGCTAAATAAAAATAATGCAAAAGAGGAAAATACAGAAATTTTGATCAGAAATTTTGCTTGAAATTTATTGAATGAGCAAAATTGATCAACATGCATTGTATTGTTAGCTTAAAGCGGTTAGCAGTTTTCAAACATGATTTCAAACTAAGCTTCAGCCTCGCTGAAATAGTGTTTTACGTCACGATTTTCATTGTTTTCAAACACATGAACTCGTCAATTCAAATTTCAGCAACTAACACGGCAATTTTTACACTGGCGAGTCTGGCAAGCTTAAGCTGGAAAAGAGTGCATAGTTGATGTTTTCAAACGTTATGCTAACATGGTGGAATAGTCGTCAAAACTACTATCAAGCATACTCTTATGTATGGCTTTTTTCAACTGCTAATGCTGGATCTTTCATACTGTATTCGCTACAGTTCGCCGGCTCTTCGTGAAAGAAAAGAAAACTTTACTAATGGGAACACCAGTTCATAAATATTAAACTGAGGAACAACCGATCAATTTTCCAATTTTCAACCACAGTGTACTAGATTGTCAACATAGCTTCTTCCCAAACATGCATGTTTATTAAATTTTACATATATATTGCAGTAGGTCTTTCTATTATTTTTGGCAATTATTGAAGAATTGATTTTCAAATTCAAAATACATCAATACTATATTTTTGAGTTTATTCAGTTCTTTTTCAACTTTTTGCGTTTTTGTGTATATAAATGACAAGGTAAATTACTGGCGATGGGAGGGAGCGAAGTGAGCCCCTAGAGGAAGAGATAGCATATAAAGGTGTTATGACAAACGTATTTTCTAATGCACAAATGGGCGCCATTTTTAGGTCCATGAAATCGTGATTGTAAATTTGAGGCATTCAGGCAGAAAAGAAACTATGGTTTTCATGCTTCGTTGATAAAATGGCATGTACATTTTCGAATGCATTCTATGTAATCGACGATTCCCCTGTTGGGGCATTCCCCTATTTGTTTTCGAATACAATAGCTTGCTCGTTTCTATGTTTCAAATTACTTCCTCGTGTTAGTTAATTTCCCGGTTTTGTTCCGTATAGATAGTTTCTAAACGTCAGTAAATAAATGTTCCTTAAATTGTATTGGTTAAAATTATTTGTAGCATTACGTAGTTAGCATTTCTTTTGTATAAATTCAGTTTCGATTATGTTAATTTACCTTCCTTGCTTTATGTATTAACGCTAGAGTTCTTGTAAATTTGATCAGAAGTTAGTTGGAGCGAGTGGATAAATGTTGTGTGTTTATATCGCCGACTAAAGTTTTATATCGTTTTCGTTAGACACCGTTGTGCAGAAGCCACACCGAAGGTAATTGAATCAGAAAACTTGATTATACTATACTATATTATTACTCTGATCACCATTGTTATTTCAATCTTAGCAAATTTATAATGTATGTATTTGTTGCATTTATTATTTAGAAAAACCAGTTTATTCAGTTCAAATTGAGTTTGTCGTGTTTATATTGTATATGAATCTGGGCTGTTTATCTGCGTGATTATCGACTGGTGTACAACGGCGTCATCAACGGTCTTTACATTCTATGAAAGTGTCACTCCAGTGTTTCTGGCCCGATAATGGCATCCATGTATCACATGACTTACAATTAAACAATGAAGCATAGAGCGGTAAATCAAAGAGTGTCCCTACTATTGCAAATAGTTGGCTCTACCTATACTGACAGATCGGCCTTGTTGAAAGAATTATGTATTTAATCAAGATATGTTATAGCTGTGTTGAAAAGTTAGCAATAGACTAATTATGAATAAAATTATTTTTACTGGATAGAATATAGAACATGCATGTTTCCGGCATGTTTCAAACAATTGAATTAAACTAAATAGGAAATTCAATACTTTGTGATATAGAAAGATACATGTACGCGTTGAGTGATTTCTTCTATGTGCAAAAACATACCTCTCAATTCTTCCAACATTTCATCTTTCTCTTCAAATTCAGCATCTTCATCTAAGGAAAGATTATTAAAACACGCATAAAACAACCCTGAATCCTTGTGATATTCAAATATCTCTTTCATGTGAAACTCGACATTTGTATTCATAAAATTCTAGAATTGAAGCCCCTGGGATATAGCACACTTGAAATTATGCTTGAAAATAGATTGAGAAAATACATTGTACATAAGCCACACCCTAACAAGTCTCATACGCTTAGGCTGCTTCAGTTTTTCCTTCTATTTTTTTAATTGCTATACAGAGAGCTGAATCTCATTTTAAAACACAATGATGACCAAATCTTATCAATGCATATTAACTATTTATGCACGCACTGAATATCTGGATTTCCGCTTAGATTATTTACATCAGCTAGCTACGGTATTTTTGAATAAATTTTAACTCCTTTTGTTAATTCCTGCTATTATAATCCGTAGTTTCAATATTAATCAGTCACTTATTAGTATACAATTAGAATGTTATCAGACTAACGGAGACATCCCACTGATAGGATTGACGTTATATATCAAAAGTCTAATGCAACATTATTAGTGTTTATATAAAGCATTGAGCTTAAGCTCTTGATAAATTCAATTTCACAACTTTCAAAACTAATCAATGATCAAGAAAAACACACGCTACAACAATGTAATTAATTAGAATAAATAACATTATATAGATAGCAATAGGTTTAAAGTCTTTGAAAAACTGAAAGTATCCCATTTATTTTTCACAGATTAGATTACTCATCCCGCATGTAATCGCTTTGGCAAAAACTCAGAGTAAGAAAATGAGTGACTGAAATTTTGATCTATTTATTAGTGTATATATGTATTTAGATATATGCTTTTGAACAATACCTTCTTCCATCTCGTAATTCCTTTCCCTTGAATTAGCTGTAAATCAACGTATAAACAATATACGAAGCAGAAAGAATTCATAATAATTAGACGTCACGTAAGCCGTCTGAAACCATTGGCTTCAGTGAATGAATTGGCATATGTAATATATCCTGAAGAAAACTGGAACCTTCGTTAAGTGTGTCTAAGGGTTAATAGAACAAGCCTAACTTTTGGTCTGAAGAAAAATTGATTAGTAATATTTGAACCCCATCAATACTCTTTTCGTTGGATCATCTACATTCAAATAGACAAGATATATGCAAGCCTGTGTGTGTCCTTTTCACGGTCTTCCTGTGACAGGATAGGTGATGATTTCGAACTCCAAATGACAGGAAAGTTCCTGGGATCATTTTAGGTTCTAAATGGTTGATTTTTTTATTTGATACATTGACATGCGAGCAAAAATATGTTTTTCCGTGAGCAAAACAATAGACGTCGTTCGCTATTGCTGGGCTGAGATGTTCAGCAGCGCGTAACCCAATTTTCATGACAAGCACATGAAAAATTAGCAGAACAATAGCAGAACAAATGGAGGTAAGAGTTCAATCTATTTTTGTGGACAGTTGTTATGCCAACAGAAGTCCAAATCGATTCATTCAAAGTTTTGATTACTTTTACAGAATCCCGGTACAGAATTTCATGTAAATAAGTGGTACGGGAGAAATTGCATCGGATTTGTAAACTTCCATGCTATTTTTATTAATTTAATGTTCAACTGGTGCAAATGTAACAAAATGGGTGACAAGACTTTGAAAGGAAAGACAGTATTAACAACAACATGCAGTTTGAAATGTACAAGAACTTTGTTTTGAAGTGGAAAGTAGCTTCGCGATTGATTATCAGAATGGCATGAGTTCCAGAACGTAATCAATCAAGGAAACATTCAACATCAGACTTGAAAGGAAGGCTTTAGAGTGGCTATAGCTAAGTTTTGGTTTGATGCTTTGACAGTGCTTTACATCTAACCTTTTGCGAATTCCAACTGAAATGTCGGGTTTGCAATTTCCTAACATTGGTTTTGTTATGTTTATCGTCGGACAAAAGTTGTCAAGCTCACGTCTTATTACCAGAATAATGTATTTTGTTTTTTTGCAGACTTCCCTATTGAAACTATGAAATAAATCCAGATAATAGGATTCAGTGCTCAACTATCTCAACTCATGAACGATTGACCTGTTCTCAGACTAAATCGAGCCGATTTTGAAAATTGTCTGCACGCAGGCTAATGGACAGTCCGATTCCAGGAATCCGATAAAATCACATTCTCTAACTTGCCAGTAGTGTTTAGATAAGATACACTACATTCAATACGTCATTAAAACTGTTCGTGAGAAATGATAACATGAAAATGGAATTTCATTTCAAACGAGCTATCCAATTGTATTGAAATAAATTTACAAAATGAATTTCACTCAGCAAGTGTTACAGGTTTCTAGCTGTTATAAATATAGAACCAAAAGTATCAATATCGAATTAAGAATACTAGTAACTTTCTTTGAAAGGTTTTAAGGACAGGAAAAATAAATGAAGAGAGATGAATATCTAATTCGCTCATTTGTCAAAAAAAAAACATTCAAATTGTTATTCTCACCGAAAGCCACCACAAAGATAAAGCTTAGAAGGCATATTAATACTGTC
>JANVCG010032061.1:0-10091 GCA_025505365.1 Haliclystus inabai | reverse complement strand
GACCAAGGTCTGTGCCTCAAGAGCAAGGCTAGCTTGATCAAAAAAGCAGAAACAAAATTTGCAATAGCTCGTCTTCGTTGTATTTTGTATTTCATGCGTTTTCAAAAATTTTGATTGGTTATATTGTTTTTCCCCTGAGTGAGAAAAGTAATTTAAGAACAATAATTAGCTGGGGTAATCGGTCAGAAATGGACAGAAGAAATGTTCAATGACTCTTACTAACAAATTTCTCTTGCTATAGAATAAGATGATCTAAGATATATGAAATTATTTTCAACAAGCAGTCGGCATTTGGCTTTCTCTAGGGGGTCGCGTAGTGCCGCCAAGCACATGAAAATAATTATTGCAATACATATTTGCAGCTAATAAATATGTTGACAATGTAGTACGTACACTGTGGTTGAAAATGCAATAAGTTCGGGTTGTTTCTCAGTTCAATAGTTAATGAGCTGATAGTTCCAGTCAAAGTAATTGGTATTTAGCTTTTATTCTTGAACTTTGGTTGAGTGAATCTTAGCATGAGGCAGTGCATGTTTCTTTTTAAGAACAAAAGATGATTCTGTAAGCTGATATAATGAATTGCATAAATAAGAGAATCAGACTACCATGTGTTATTCAATTTAGAGAAGCTCTCACAACGAGGTCACTTGTCCATGTCGGTCCCCATTTAGTTCCAAATGAATCGAAATCAGAAAAGAGATTCCTTCCAAAACAAAAATTAAGTAAATAGATACGCCTATACTGCAATAAGCATACCTCATCAATGATCTGCTTTTCGATGAAAATACAGGTTACAGGTTGCAGTTTTGCACTTCTGATGTCTCAACTAATTATTTGGATTTCTTATTAAATACTCATCAGCTCTTCTCACTCTGTAACGATTGCAGACAACAGGAAAACCAGTACAAAACCATGAAACAGCAATCCTTTCTTCAAACAATGAATTGATAACAAAGTGAGCTTTCCAGTGATTACCAAACTTGAAAGTGAATAATAAAAGAATAAAAATTGTTAAGAATAAAAATAACTTACAGAGATGAGTTTCGTCCACTTGTCGTCTTGAGAGATATCTAGGGTCTAAAAGTATCATGTTCTCCTTCTAGGCATATTGGAACATCGAAAACTACTTTGGCAAGAATCGGTACTAAAACACGTTTCATGCAAAAATGCGGTCATTTTGAAAACGGCATGTAAATTTTTTTCACTACAAAAGAAGGAACAATTACATGTTTATTTTCTCTTGTCTTCTCTTTTGATAACGTCATTTTTTGGTCTTTTATCGCAAATTATGAGCAGTTTATCGCATTTTCAGCTGTAATAGTAGCCATGCAGTAGTGTAACTCAATGCCTTTACTTACCTCAAATAAGTATCAGTGCAGTAGTGTAATTCAATGCCTTTACTTACCTCAAATAAGTATCAGAAGCTTAGAAAGTCCACCATGAAGAAGGAGTTCGATCTATAACTTTATATTGTTTGTTGATCACGGCGATCATTTGCTCTATCATATTTATGGGATATGAAACGGGAAAGAGAGCTGAATCGCCTCCCATTAACAGCAGCATGGCTGAGACACAATAAATTCCTGATAAAGTCAAGAGCCGTGAGAAGTGATTTTGAGCTTGACCCATGTCTGAACACCTCGAGTGTTAATAGAACTCCCTACAGGCCGTATTACAAAATTCCATATCGCATCTAGGATTTTGTAAACTACACGTTTAGGATGTAGATTGGTCGCAAACTTCAAATTGTGTATGTTGGCCTTGTGTTCACAAATCCTTTTGCTTTATGTAAGGATTCGATTTAGTCAAATTACATAATTTCAACATCGCATCACTTGATTACAATTCGCTACGTCAATCAAACATGTATACGTTCTTATGTTGACAAAATATCTAATCTGTACAGCTTTAAAACTAATCTGTATAACCTTTTCAAACTAGCTATTGGTCAATCAGAAGTTGCGAAAACATTCAATAAATCCATATAAACGTATAATATATTTTATCGACTTTCAGCATCACAACTTCTTTAGCACAGTCAACGAATATAGTGCGCTTATTGAAATATAATTGTGCATCAATTAAAAAAAAAATAATATTAAAATCATAATCGATAATATAGGGCCCTGCATTACTAGTATCAATATATGTCTATAGTGGTATTGTATTCATAAATTTAGAACAGTCTTGATTGAATATCGCGTAAGCATAGGATAACTAATCTGGAAAAGTTTGAATAAATTAAAGTGGGTATTGAAGTGAAACAAACAAACTTAAATTTAGGTCACAAATGATTAGCATATGCTTTCATCGTGATATACATGCAGTGTTAATGTGGTAGCCTGTCAATTTGTTGAGCTATCAAGTACTCTTTCTACTATCAGTTTTAATTAAATTTTTATTACGAATTTTACGTGGGGCAATCTTATGATTGCCTTGAATCCCATGGTACAAGATCTTCCTTTATACTCTTCCCTCATCAGTTACTAAATGGTTTTATTTGTTTGCACGTTTTACAAGGTTGGAGATGAATCTAGTGGGTACAGACTCACTTTTGGTAACAAGTTGGATCAGGACGGAGTTGAAAATGCTCTCTCTGAAAATATCGGTGCAAAGTTCTCAACCTTTGATAAGGATAATGACCTCAATTCAGATTCAAATTGTGCCCTTGAAAATGGAGGTGGATGGTGGTTCACTGATTGCGGTACAACAAATCTCAATGGGAAATTTCCGTACGCTGATTGGGACACCAACAACATCTGGTATGGTAGTATGCCACCTAATGATGTGAGGCAAATCAATCTTTTTTTAACATTAGATAGATTAATTTTGCTGACATAGTAGGTGAAAACTACGTACGAAGAAAATAAGAATAATAGTAATTCACCATCTATAAATAGTGCATTTTCAATGAAATACAGACACGGCAGTTGCTTTAGTTTTAATAGCTGCATAGTTTATCTCAGCTTTATGCAATTTATCCGAATAATATGGCGATATCAGAAACTCAGAACATCATTGAGTTGCATTATTGAATGTAGCTCTGACCACGTTTTTAGAACGTACTTCCCACATATGTCGTTGTAGATAGGTTAATGTTGACCACGTTTTCCAAGTAAAAACCTATATCAATAAATTCTTGCAAATACAGGTATCAAAATAGATAGATAGTTATAGCTATTTCATTACGAATCCAATAATTAACACGAATTGTTAATTCCTTGTGTAAAAAGTTTAATTAATTGAGTATATGTTTTAAGGAGTATCAAGCTATATGTACTCTATGATTTGTAAGAGTATCTCATTTTGGATAATTAATAGGGTGTTTCTTCACCAACTTACTTACAAACTGTGTATGTATAAATAGAACTGTATAAGTCTCTTGTATGAAGTATTATCATTGTAAGACGTATAATTGCTAACAATTCTGTAGCATCCAACACTAGCCCGAAAAAGTGTATCTCTCTTTTCACTCATACGTTGTTAGAATGTCTTTCAAGGCGTCTAAATCTGGGCTTGTATTTGGTATCCTTTCTGTTATTTAGCTCCTTACAATATTTCAAGTAAGAGCAGTATTAAATACATTTTCGCAGATGTCTTTGAAACTTCAGTAACATTGTAGGTCAGAGCTGTCATAATGCTTTGGCTAAACCAGAGCTGTTATTGTTGCTTATACCCGATGCGTTGTTTGATTTGATGATTAAAACATTCATCATCAACAGAGCCTCTTGAGTTCTATTTTTCGGTGCCATTCGATCGAATCAAACTCGATTAAAGTAAAACAATTTTTATTTCTTATAGCATTTTGAAATGTAACAAGAATGGCTCATGAGAAGGTGGTTGAATTTGTATTGTAAACTTATAGATGTAACAGATGTAGTATATACTCTTAATTAACACGGTGTATTATGCATGCAGGAGACAGGTGTCGAAAGCAGATTTTCAATGTATGTAATGAGTGTAATAAGAGGTCATTACTTCGGAAAATAATATGCCTTTTAAGTCAAGAGCTGAATTAAAGGTATGTGATGTTTGAGAAGGAAATATGCTCCTTAGATAGCTATAGGATTAATTGATCACATCATTACGTAGGTTAGAGAAGTTTGCTAAAAGAATTATCCAAACATATTTCTTATGGATAATTCGTCAATCGTTTCTCTTCTCGAAGAAAGCTGATGACCACAAAGTAAGCAGAGTAAGAACAAGCACTAATCCCTGTCTGAGGTGACAATTCAGCTCAATTAATGACAGGCATTGGCAAGGAGTTTTGCAGAAGCTTTGATAAGCATAGCAGGATTCCGATTTGTAAAACACTTCATGATTAAATACGATCTAGAGTATGCCTTTGCAGCAATCATTGAACAATGAGATGATGATTTTAGATCAGATGTTATTATCATTCCAAGATCTTGAATTTGGTTTACCTGATTTAGCTGATGTCCAGACAAGTTGTAAGTACATGTGGGAAATTAAGAGAACGCTAAAGTGGTACATTCAACATTAAATAACTCAGCTTATACACGTCCAAATTGAAAAATTATTTTTGCCAAACTTCATTACTTAGCCTAAGCTACCTGAATCTGGAATAAAAAATTTGGTGTCAGATGCACTTGAAGTAAAGGAGTTTACCAATAATTGTTAGAATTCCACTGACTATTATCATGTTAGTTTTGTCTCTCACAAAACAAGAATATTTCAACTCTACATCTGGTCTCAAACTTGCCTATTCTATTTGTGATCTCGATTTGAGTAACACGTCAGGAAGACGCTAATGGAGAGAACTCCTCTATCTCGTCTTCATTTCGTCGTAACTCGTCTTAAATTGGTCTAAAACTCGTCAAACTAGACAACTACTGCACGTCCATGTCCTGTCCATGAGAAAAAGGATTTGAGAGGTCCAAAAAGTGTGTTTACGACAAGACGAGTGACGAGATAAAGACGTCTTTAGGACCAGTTTCGCTTACAGAAATGTTATTTTAAGTCAGCTGGAAAACCCTCTTTTTGAAAACCTCCATTCCAAGGGCTTGCTTAAACTAAATGTTGCTGATAATCAAGAAGAAATTTTTACTAAATTTGTTCACACCTTGAAGGAATGCAATGAGGTGGTATCATGTGTGACGATCGATATACTATTTTGGGAATAAAACGGAAAACGGAATGCAATGCAAAGACGCTGTGCTGTATTGTGCGGATCTTCATTTTGCCAAGTGTGGTATAACGACATTGGAGTATTAAATCTTTACACATATAAAGGTAACGAGCAATACCTGTTTGCAATCTCCATTTGTTGGAATTGTATTGCACAAGACGATCATTTTGTCACCCTAAGTTTTGACAATTTGAATTGGTCCAAGATCATTTAAAATCGATAAGTTATGCGAATGAAAGATAAAATTGCGGTAACAAAGCCTATTAATGTGTGTTAACCATTGAAGTCTTCGGACTGACCAGCATGCTTTATATTGTTTACGTTCTGGCTTTGGCCGCCATTGAAGCTGCAGAGACGCTTAAGCTGTCGAATGTGTTTTTGAAAACAGACCTATATCTATTTTATTTATTGGTTTAGCTAGCTGCTAGATGTATGATATAAGTCACTGGATCTTACTTTGTATTTGATAAAGTAAGTAGGCTCCTTCCTTTCCTCATGTAGAGAATTCTCATCAGGATTTCACGGTCGACGCTGTTGTTTAAGTTGGGGATAATAAAAGCTCTCATTTCAAGAGATTTTTCTAACGAAGCCTACGTATCAAAGAAGAACAATTTTCTGATACAACTTCATTCTTTTATTTTAATTTAAATGGACAAATTTTGTTTTCCAATGCTTTCAAACACAAATTCATTTACAGAAGATATATCGAAGGTGTTACTCTAGCCGCATTATCAAAGTAATGGTTTAAAAATCCAAAACGATGCCTATTCCCAAACAAATAGTTGAATCCAAAATACCAAGCTTGTAGCTTTAAGATGATACCAAGAGCAGGCTTAAAGGTAATGAATTAGTTTACTTTTGAGCGTAAATAATTGCAAGTAACACTTACGTACAGAACTGCGCTTGATTGAAATTCATAGCGTACAAAATGCGGTATTTTTGAAGATAAAACATAAAATATAGCAACCAAACTTTGATTACAAAAAGCATGGCATACAGATACTTAGTGTATAAATCACATGCAATAAAACAGCGAATAAGACCAACAAAATCTCAATTAAAATGAGTTATGGTCCTTCATGAATGCTACGATCCGAGAAAAAATTGAACAGAGCAAAGAATCTCGAGTTCATGTCAGGAAAAGACGATAGAAAAATTACGTCATACCTCGCTCATGAAAGACAGTTTGGAAATTGTGCACAGTTTTGAAAGCAAAGCACGCTGGTCAGTCCGAAGGATTTAGAATACTTCTTTTACATGATTCTCGCTGAATTAGAAGGCGCTAAAATTCAAAGACTGCATAAATTCTGCGATGATTTTAGAAATGGGTAAAAGGAGACTAGTGAAACAGTTACATCAAGAATCAATAAGCTGAAAAGAGTGCAGTCGTCCTAATTCTACCAACCTATCAATAATTTAGTCTACTGTATGTTTACAGGGATATGAGCTCTGAGAGCATTCTAGAAAGTAAACTAACTAATAAGTAAGTAAATTAACTTTAAATTGCAGTTCGACGAACCCTAAATCTCTGTCTTCTGTCCTCAATGTGATTGGTAGGTGTCTTTTCATTGTCCTACATTAAAATTCCTATTTCCGGTATATTAATGAACTTACAAAGCGAATCAGAGGTAGTTTTTACTCCATTTCTGGAGTAGCATTTTTCGTAGATTTATTGACTCAAATATATCCAATCAAGTGTTACAGCAGCAGAAATAATACTACTGGTCCTCGCTATTAACACATCAGGGTGCGTAATAAATTAATTTCCGCATCTTTTCTTGCTAACTTCTACTGTTGTAAATGATCGATATGGATAAGAAATCTTGAGACGCGATTGTTGTAGGTGAACTCAATATCTAATTAACCGTACGAATGCGTATTCAGATACGTCATTTCCCTGATTCAAGAGGTTAATAATATAAAAGATTAATTGAGGTACAGTAAATGTTTATAAAATTAAGAAAGATGTTTATCATTATCTTTAAACTAGAAGATTTAAGGTATAATGCTTGACAACTTCACAACATAAGAAAGATTTTTGAACAAAACATTAAGACCACAAGGTTTGTCCAACTGTCTTGTCAAAATTGTAAATATAGTTTTACCTTTTAAAGACCAGAAATCTAGCAATGAAGTCGGAAAATAACTTCAACATCTTAACAACAAAATTAACGTGCAATTTACCGTCACCGTGAAGACAAACAGGAGCTACTGTCTCAGCAATGCGTCGCATACCATTTTAAAAGTGGTCTGTACGAAGCAGACTATGTTGGTTACATGTGCTGTCACTTGTACGAGCGCATAGAGGAGCATAGTAGGAGCAATCTGGAAAAGCATCTTCGCCAGACTCATGGTACATCAATAAAAGATTTTGACACCTATTTTAAAATTTTGCGAAAATATCTCAGATTTTCTCCCAATAATTTCATAGTTTTCAATAATGCCTGAATTTTGCCATAATATTAAACATTACCCTAAGTCTTTTCAAAATCCTGAAATATGTACCTCAAATATTCCTTTAATCATGAAAAGGTACCCTTTGAAATCGAAACGTCCCCATACACCAACCATGTATGAAACATACTCCTGGGCCACGGACCAATCAAAGTATAATATATTTCTTCCAATAGATGCAATGTATGTAAATTGTCTGAAAATGATCACTTTGCCATGATAATGTTTAAAAGATTCTCCCATTGGTGCATTGATTAATATAAGCTTAATAAGATGGATCTAATAGTAATTCAAGTCGAATGTTAAGTCATTGAGCAGCATTAGACATATGCTCTGTGTGGATACAAAATATCATATCCTCTTCTTCCAGGTTCAACAAGTGCAAATATTCTTAGTTTAGTACGTCAAAGGAGGAAGTAACTCATTCCGTATACTGAAAACTATATTTGCTACTTCTATTTGTGTAGCCATCGAGATAAAGGAAGCAAAGTCATCGAATTTTAGATCTGATTGTTAATAAAATACATTAACATTGGCCTTCATGTCTAGAGAGTAGTACTTGCAATTTATTATTGCTAATTTTATCGAATCCTTACTTTTACTCGTTTTAGACTACTTCCACCCTTTCTGTTTCCATGAATGTATCACGTTCTGGATAATATGAAAATTCCCAAATGATAATTGTAGGAAAGAGTTGTGATTATGTTGATATGAAAGTAAGTGAAAAAACAATATACAATAATGTTTGCCCTGTAGCATGTCTTCCATTTGAACTGTTGGTGCTAGTACAAAATTTTTATGTTAACTTGCCTTGGCCCTTCACTGCGTGAATTAGTAACGAACATTTTTCGATCGTTTTGGATCAAATTCTGTGTTTTCGCAATGCAAAATTTTGTATTTAACTTCTTTCGAAATGCTTCTCCCATGCAATCTAATACTCTTAATGTACATAATCAACAAATAGGTCCTTATTGAGACTAAAATGAAGGGGATAGATTTTTTATTCATGATCAACTTCTTTCGAAGCTATTTCCTTTGAAATACATCAATTGGCAAGGCTAATTGGTGACACATATTTTTTAACAGATTAAATTTCAATGTATCAATTAAAGATATTTTAGAAGCACATTTGGAGATTAAATATTTGAGATAATAGCCATTTTTCATCTTCCAAGGATTAAAATTGAGCTTTCAGATCAATGAATGAAATGTAGAGGATTCATGATTTAGCAGCATTAGCCAATCATAAACTGGCTATTTTCTATTCCAAAATTAACGTTTCATTCCCATCATTTATGAAATAATTATACTTATACTCTTCTCATTTTTCATAAGGTTGGAGATGAGACTGGTTGATCAGACTTTCCTTTGGAAACAGGCTAGGATTTGATGGATTGGAAAATGACCTTACTGCAAACAGAGGTGCAAAGTTCTCAACCTTTGTTAAGGATAATGACATCAATTCAAATTCAAATTGTGCCCTTGAACATGGAGGTGGATGGTCGTTCACTGATTTCGCAACAATAAATCTCAATAGGAAATATCCAGATGCTGATTGGGACAGCAACAACAACTGGTATGGCAGCATGGAATCTAATGATTTGGAACAAATGATGATTTGAATATAGAAACTAAATGAGTTTACGTAACAGATGGAAGGGACGTGAGCAATGAAGGCATTTCATCACTTCTCATTACTACCATAGTGCAGCATTTCAAAATAATTTCAGTTGTATGTACGTTAGTTTCACGCACTTTATCCCATTGGTATTTGCCATCGATGAATGCTTAGATTAATTTTATAATTTCTTTCGCACATTGATTAATCATTTCCAACTTGCAATATCTATGTTGTAACCCAGTTGTAGCATATTGCTAGATTTTAAGAAGCTGACGGTAGTTTCTTGAGAAGCAGATTGTTTCTATCCAACAGAAACTAAGATTTGAAAAATTGGAATTTTCTTCTCCACTCGTCTCTATCGTGCCATTTGTGCTCATCTTGTTTCAAACTACTGCTACATCGGATTCGGAATCATTCAAAACTTGATAGAGTTTGACAAAAAATACTCATGCATTATTCTTCAGGCTGAAAAATAGCGGAAAACTATATACGTAGTCATGGAAAACGTGTTGATATTATTCATAATGTCATATTCGGGTCAAACGTAGAAATTATAATTTTCAAATTGTCTATGTCTACCTCAATTAATATCTGAAGCTATAAATGTAATACCAATTGTAGTCATTTCCCCACTGTGTTGTACAGAAGATGATCGAAATGTGTCACAGGGATGCTGTTTGCGATGCACTCATTATATCATTTATAGATATTATTGTAGCTAAAGAAAAAATATACGCAAATGATTCAAGTCTCATTTCTAGTCAGCCCTATTATATACATGATTTTTGGTAATCTGGATCCTTCTGGAGTAATCTCAAACAGCGCCCTCTTCTTTTTAAAGCCTAACCTCGTCTCGTAAGGCATTTT
>JANVCG010032050.1:0-10094 GCA_025505365.1 Haliclystus inabai | reverse complement strand
TCCTGACTAAATTAAAATCAAAAGAACCCTAACGCTGTACATTTAACATCCAATATATCACCTTATACGTGTTTAAATCAAAAACTTATTTTCCACAAACTTCATTATTTAGCCAATCTACCTGAATCTGGATTAAAACATTTTGGTGTCAGGTGCACTTGAAAGTATAATTTTGATTTTACAGATGACAATGCAGTAGTGTAGGAGGGTTCTGGAACCGTTCTTTCTCAAGGCTTCTGATCAGACATTACATTACAATACTGTTAAAACAGTTGCATGATAATCATTTTTATTTCCTTTTAAGAACTCTATTAGTGTTAACACGCTAGTGGGATTAGTTATGCACACTTCAACTTCTTGCAAAATTTCATTACAAAATCTATTTAAGGAGGCTCAACACCCACACTTCTACTATCAAGAAATAAACAGACAATCAGAATACAGTCATACCTAATTTTGTTTCTTTTTCAACTAATGCAAATTTCAGTTGTGGGTGACGTAAAATAAGTTCTTGTGCAGTTGCCAAGCCAACAATACCACCACCAACAATGCAGACATCAAATGAACGAGTTGATACAGCTGCAGTGTGTTGATTTATTATGCCAGGTATTCTAATAAAAAGGTAGGCCTAAACTAACTCAAAAATTAATTCTGAAGATGATATAGCATCAATATGCAAACCTGCGCAGCTTTATCAGAAAAGAAATCAATACAGAACCTGCTTTCAAGTGTAAGTCATAATTGATTTTAGTTGCCTTCATCTAAGCTTGCACTTATCCAGCTATCCAAATTGCTCAAACACAACCTGAACATAAAATTTGTTAGATGGGTTTCAAATTCAGTTTGTAGTTGCTGATCTCTAGTTACACTTCAATGAGGATAATTATGGAATCTCAGGTTCTGATTTGGCGATTGGTTGATCAAATTAAAAGTTCAAGATATATTTATAATAGTCAAATATATAGACCTTTTTATACAATTTTGCTGTCTCTGTGGAATTTAGGGGGAACACTAAGTTTTGTAAATGGTGACTTCTAGAGTCATAACCGTCAGATTATTAGATGTTGCTGTTGCCTTTCGAGGCAAATTTAGATTTCTCATAAAGAATGAATTGCACTTGCCGCAGAAGAATTTGTGTTATTAACATTTTATTGTTTTTCATCGTCATTTTACCTAGCATGAGGATGTGAAATGTACAGCTGTAAATAAGGTATGTTTTCCTGCTCTTCCAATAGCAAACAACTAGAAAAAGTATTATGTTAAAGCATTCAATGTTATAAAAATAGGAATACTAATAATTAGAGGACAAGCATTTTGCAAAACCTTTATAAAAGTGAACTGATTACTGTACCTTGAGGCTGCTGCAAAGTTTAGCATTGAACGCACACCGAATGTTTTACTAAAAAGCTGATTGGTATTCATCCTGAGAGTGTCCTAAAACTAATGATAAAATTCAAAGTAGTTAAATAAATTTACTAAATTAGAATGCATATTCGTTCATGTTACATTGCAATATTGAAGATGAAAAATTTTGTGAACTTCAACTGCGTTTGTGAAGCAAACCTTACTTTCCCTGATTGTGGAATTGAGGCACATTTTTGAAAGCTTCGATGTTTTTTCAGTCATAAATTACATGTAAAATTAGTTGTCAACAAAAAATTAAAACCTTTGTCTTTTGTTCCTTCCATTGTTATTTGTTTCATTCATTTAAGAAAATCACTATCAGACCTTAGCAAATTTACAAATGGAAGTTGATATAATAATCTTGATACAATACGTCTAATATATTTCAATGATAATGGAGGAATAGTCAAATTTATAGACATATGAATCCAAACAATCTGCCAGAGCTCCTATCAAATAATTTCATACCATGTTGACTTCACAGCAAGGTGAGGTAGACTGAGACAAGAGAAAGAGTCAGAGCTGAGGCATAAGATGTAGATCTAATTGACAATCAGGGTAACAATGACAAATGTATAATGATAATGTTGGGTTCGAAGAATATTGCACAGCAACACAGACTTATGGCAATTTCCCACTGTTAGCCAATAAAAATCCTCAATTTCAAAGGAGATGTACAGCCGCTTCCTTGGCTCCATCAGCTACTGTACATGAATAACACATTTTTGAGCACGGTTCTCTTGCCCCAGACTGAATTCTTTGCATTTTGTGTGAGAAAGATAAAATCCCAACAATTTCATACAAATGATGAACTGTTCAATGAAACATTTTTATTGTGAAACCCTAAAAACTAGCTTGTTGCTCTCATTTTGATGGTATCTGGGTGGATCTTCGTAACGCAGTACAAAAGATGCAGTCTGGTTTATGCAAGAATCTGGTAATTCAGGTTACTTCTCTGAACAATTTGTAGAGAGAAGCAAGGGAATGCAAAATAATTTCACTCTTCAAGCAGCTTTTGTTTATTTGCTTGTTTAGCTATCGCCAGTTATCTTCATGAAGATCACAAAATATAAAAATGTAATGAAGACGTCCATTTTGGCCAGCTGAATTACAAAAATGGTCGACTGACTATAGGCCTACTACAGATTACGACCCAGAATATATTGCATGAAGCCTTCCGTAAAAATTTGAGATGTGGGGGAGACAGTGGAGATCAAATACAAATCATTGGAGGATTTGCATTACACGAAGCTAGGTTGGTCACATCTTCTTCCAACAGTCTTGAATATTTACTTTTGAACACAATAACAATATATACTAAATTACAGACAATGACCTATTTGATTGTACACAAAAGACAGGAGGATTTGCTAAATCAAAAAATTTACAACAATCAATATCTACTGAAGCAGTAAATTGATAAACCACAGCAGGACAACAACAAAAAAACAGGAAATACATTTACAATCCCTAGGCCTACACCCTTGGTACCCTACAAAACATTGATTCATATTTTTTAAAATTTTTAACACGCAACAACCGGTAAGCCTCGTTAAACAACATGTTAACCCTGCATGATGAAGTGAAATACAGTAGAACTATAAATCTTGAACAACAGTATGCAAATAATCATGATCTAGCTTTGACTCTTACTTACTGTTGCTAGTGTTTGGTAGCTCAATTGCTAAACTCGACTCGAGTAACACCCTCGCTTTTCTTCACTTCCAAATCCTGATTGGTTTTATCATGCAGTTGGTGTTGGTGCTGATGTTTGTATACTGGAAAATGAAATCTGACCTGCAGCTCTGCAAAGTGCAAAATGCAAATCAAATGTATCTTCTTTTCATCAGGTGTATCATGTTTTCTCGGAGTTGGTACCATTTCTACGTGGCCTCGTCTACATTCTATTTACAATCAATTCTGTAGCAATGGCGGATGGACGTGACAAATTGAATTATGTTTTATTCACAGTTTTATGAGCTAATATTAATTCAACAGCCTTCAAATGGAAGCTGAGATTAGCTGTACGGAAGATTTGTTCAATTGGGAAGCTTTTGTAAAAGGTTGTTAAATGTTTACGTTTGTTTGGTAGAGTATGCTGAATGCATATTTCAAAAGCAAATATGCCCTACAATCAATACAATTGATCTCCTGTGAAAACTCAGAGAAAACCGACTGAAAAAGTGAAATTTGTTAAAGAATATCATCTGGATTGATGTAATAACTACCTATATGCATTGATTAGACAAATGGTGGCCCGGGGGTATATTAAACTCTCACCACTGATTCTCACCAACAAACTTCTTCTTTTCAAGCCAGTCACTATTTTTACTTTGATAGTGTACCATTTTGAAGAAAATAATAATTATGTGTTCTATGTTTTAGAGTTTTGTACCTCATACTGTTTAGATTGGCTGTGAGAAGTTATAAGTTAAGATAATTGAGTATGAAGTTCCAATCTGGGTTCCAACCGACCAGTGTTAGCCTACAAGATCTTTACTCGACCAAATATTTGATCTTTAATTTATTATAGGTATAATTCAGAAAGAAAATATCATTGATGGCGTTTTGCTGATAAGACATTCTGGTGAAATACTTTATACTACGGGAGCTCTCGACAAACTCCCAAAGGTGATTTTTCGTTTTTAATTCTGATACCATCACTACTCAATAATTTAATATTGGATTCAAACGCACATCTCTTTTTCAGTAAACATTTTTCCAAATTTATCCCTTAGGATGACCTCAAACAATTTTTGAATGCATTTGTGAATCCTGCTGCAGAAGGTAATATCAAAGAATGACTGAGTTGATTTATTTATCAAACAATAGAAGAATATAGAAGCAATGTAAGCCAATCTTCCTTTGTCAGTGTAATGTAACTTGAAAAATTTACTGTATTGCTCAGAAGTAGGCCTATATAGCAGCCACAGGCAAATTCTCCATCTGGCAGGATATTTTTCCTGTTCAGCAATAGGCCCACTGTATCCAGAACCCAGATTGAGGTGTAGGCATAATTTTTACCATTCAGAGCAAGAGCAAGAACGGGTCTCTTTGTTTTGAGTTTTTACCATTTGATAATTGAACTGTATCACAATTTAGCTGGAAACAAAAATGATGCAGATTTGTGAAATTATTTGGATTTTGAATAAATGTTCACTGCATATGTAGGCTATTATTGCTAGCCTGAAATAGATTTTTTTCATTGGTATTTTACTGGCCATTTGATTAGCATTATGTGTAATGGTTGTAATATTTACGTTGTCCAAAAATAATTATTGTGATTGGTGTGTTAGTTCCGGACGTTTTATTTTGCGTTAAAGAGTCTAAAATGACCTGCAGCCTTGTTGCAAAAATGTTTGAAATCTGGGGCCAGATTTCAAACTTGATTTCATGAAGTGACATCGAATCCATTGTTTCTCCGACTGTTAACAATGTCATTTCCGGAATAGAGCGTCATCACGTCAGCGGTGTTCACAACAAAACAATACGAAGGCTGCTGGTCATTTTAGACTCTTTAAGTGGTTAAATGCAATTATGTGATAATTAAGGTGCGGTATAGTTTTCTATATGTGGTTTTTCATGTCAGTGTGTGTTTTGGGATTATTGATGCTTCTTGAATAGATTAGTTGTTCTGAATTAATTTTTTATTTTATGGTTTGATTGTGGTTTTGATACACTGAATAAAAGTGTTTAAAATTGGAGATCTTGTTGTTGATCTAAAGTGTGTTTTGTTTTACTCGAATTTCTAAAAATTAAGTTGGTATTCTTCTACACATTATCAATTGTGTTTTAAAAATAGTAGGATGCATCAAGATCCTTTGTTTTTCTCATGTTGAGTAATTTAAAGTGCAGAATGTTACCCTGCTGTAGATCATTACTCTGTATTCTTACTATATATAATGTAGGGTAACCCATTCATATACAAGTCAAAATTTCCTACGATTTCCTCTGCATTCATGTAAATTTTCACTTTTCCCAAATTGTCTGAAAAGATTGAGTATGGAATTGCTTGTAGAGAGCTCAAAAATCTAGATTAACAGATAAATTGTACTGGAGCGTGTTACTCTATACTGGCATTAGGCGACTGAATTTTATTTCATTTTATATTTCTATCTTAATATTGCGTTTTGCTTCTATTCCGAACAGGTGAGGGATCCAACTTATTTCTTAACGGAATCACTGTTCACTTGAAAAATGATGCAATACCAACTAAACTTATTTTACGGCAGAAAACAAATCACAGGTACGTTTATAATATACTTCATTACAGGCCCTTGCTATCTTTCAATGTACAGCTATGTGCAATCAGTGTTAGAAATTTATTTTGGGTATATATTTGTCAAGTTAGGGCTGACTTATTGTAGGCCTATTACTTTATACCATGCAGTATTGGTGTGCATTGAGTGCTTTGACATAAACTATCTAAGTTGAAATCCTTGCTTTACTGTTCAATAAATCTTACAGCTTAAATTTTTGTTCATAAACATGTTTTTATTTTGTCAAATATATAATGTGATTATATCATTTTAGATGTTTAAAAAGATCTATAACCTCACTTAACCATATAGGCATATATATATATCTGGTATCTTCCAGATAGTCAATCAGTTTGATTGATGCTCGAAGTGATTGTTTGCAGCTTATGTTCCTCTGTTAAAAAGTTATTTATGTACTCAGGAAAAATCAGAACATCAAAATGTAATTGAATACCTAGGAAGTCCTATGATTTGTTTTTCTGAACCCAAAGTTGTCATCATGCAGTATTTGTCTTAGCTGAAATTTGCTCATTATTCATTTTTTCCCTTCTGCCTTGTTTTAACAGACTTCCATTCTTCTATTTTCAACTTATAGCATTTATGCCACATCCAAAAGAAACGCCAAAGGATTAGTTATCATAAATATGCAAAATGTGATTCTTGTTTGTTCTCATTCGTATCCAATTCATTCGTTCCAAGCTGCACATCATGTTGAAGAAATTTGTAATTACATGAGATGAATCATTTCATCAAGAAGTCAATCTGTCTACATAAAGGCCCACAGCCCAGGCAATGTAATTAATCTACACATGGCCATTGCTGAATGCACAAGTGTGCAGAAAGAAAGCTATTGCATATTACGAACAGTAGTGATTCGTGACTTGGTTATTTGTTGATATTAGATTTATACATAAACATAATAGTAATTGATAATACAAAATGTTATAAATTCTAGTACTCTGATTTAAGGTGATTTTGGACTTTCACCTGGAAGTCACTTTTCCAGAGTGCTAGAATTTTTTCTCAATTTTTTGTAAGAGTTCTCACATGTATTTATGTTAAGATATTAATCTCTGTATATGCATCTATATGTTTGTATTTATACCTTTCATAAGAGAAATCAGTTTTTATATGAAAGAAAACCAGGAGAGTAATTGAATCTGAGGGTTGATTTTTTTCTGGTTTGGATCCATTTTTACTGCAGGTTATTATAATTGGCAAATAACTTTCTCGGAGAAGGGTGCATGGGAAATTTTGGAAATAGGATACTCACTAGGTACTCAACCTTTCATCTCAATTTCCATCAGTAAAAACTCTGGGACAATGATGCGAACTTTTAATTAGAGGATTGAAGCTAACTCTGCGTCAATGAAGCTAAATGTGAGTGAATCATTGACTTTTCTGCGACGCTCCATCGAGACACACCGGAGAAAGATACATCAGCTCCCTATTGTAGAGAAGGAGCTGTCAGCAATCATTTACAAGGAACAAGGAGATGGAAAACATGGTGGTCAGCGTTTCAACGAAGTGGCTACAGATCTTTGGAGTGTACTGGAAAGTGATTGTAATTTAAAGAACCTGGTTACGATTGAGATCATTGCAAGAGAGGTAGTAGACCACAGTCCATGAAATTGTCCGAAGCACGTGTTTTGGTTGTCAGCTCAAGGTTGAGGCCCCAAGTCAGCTTGATCATGACATGTGCTTTATGACGTCAGAGGGGCACCAACTGGTAATTGTATTTGATCAACTTCAATAAGGTCAATATATCAAGACATGTCAGATTTATGGAAATGGTCAGGTTGAAAGAAATGGACAATGAGCTTAAATATTTGGATAACGTTCATTAAAACGAGAATGACAAGAAAAATGACTGACACCAATAAAAAAGGGAATCCAAGTGTATACTTATACCTTCTTTCTACTTTATTCTTATTACTCTCACATTTCATAGCTATCTTATTTACATTTTTTTATATCTTTATATCTATATTATATCTACCTATATTTTAACAACAACAACAATGACATAGCTAATGATTATCAAATACATATACACATTCTTTTGAGCTATTTGTATTAATCAACAATGATAGTGTATTCACTCTTATTATTATCACAGGCAATGCATATCATTCGTTATCATCTTCTCATTTTCTAGTACGTTTTATCTCAAAGTAACAGCATGGTTAGCTGTAATCGTAGTAAACTATACTAATTATATATATTGTGATGATTATCGTTACGACTAGAGGGAAATCTGTGTTTACGTTTGTATTTGTAAATGTAATCAATTTGATACATCAGTTCCATTTGATATGAATGTCTGTTGATAGATTGCATGTACTCATCATCTTCTTGGTGTTGATGTTGCTGTTAGTCCTTTCAACAGCACAAAGATTTTCATGATATATTTTTGCTGCTTCAAACGTCAGCATTGCTGGAAGTCGTTGCATGCTTCTTTGAGAACCGACTAGGTCAATCTTAGCAATTAAAACATGTGAGACAGACAAAAGAACGGGTCTGATTATGAGCCTGCACATGATTTGCCCATTGGACCCTATAATTATGAAGCACAGATTACAAACCTCACAGTGATGAAGTTCACGATCGACATCTACCGTGTTCAAGTCACAGGCAGAGCAGTTATCCAATGCAGAGCATTGATTAAGTTGCAACCACAAGCATTGATCAGGTTCCAACGACAAGCGTTGTTGTTGGTCGGAACCAGTGACAGCACCTGTATGCCTAAACAGTGACTCTAGTGTCTGATTAACATCAAACTCATCTACGGCAGTGCTTTGGCTTTGCGTTTCCACCTGAAAAAACGAAAGAAAGGCTATTATTACATAAAACTAGATTTGACTGACTACTACAATCCTATAAAATCTGTGCATAGCGACCAGTCATGAGATCTGATGTAAATATTAAATTAGCATAGAAAGGGAGATTTGTAATGATATGCAGTGGTCCCGGTCTATAGCTAGAGGCTATTCTCTAGGGTGGTCTTTATACACAGGTTATTATGATATGGTATGACATAGTGATTAGAATGACCTATAGATGTGCTCTTACCAGCTGTCGTCCGTTGCATGGATTGGTTACAGCAGCGATGGGTTCAAAACCAATGGCATTGACACCTCTCCATTCACCTATCAGCTCTCGCACTGAAGGATGTACACCATAGCGACTAGTCGAATCCTCGTTTGTCAACGATGTCTCTAATGGTTCGAGATACTGAGACAAGCCAACATTACCGATAACGCCAGCTCGTCCTTCAAGTTATCCATGGTGACATAATTAATAATCAACGATTGGTCATCATCATCAATAAGTGGCAGACCTTCATCTGTCCCTGGCAAACACACTCAATAAAGTAGCCTACTGGTGGATGGCAGCCCCACCACCACCACCGCCACTCTAAAAGGTTGGTGAGGCGGCACAACAGTCCATCTCATGTTGTCTTAATTGATAGACTTTGTAAAATGCCACATGGCATCTCTCACATACATGTTTTGGAGTGGTATGATACTGTCTTCGATGTCGTGACAAGCTAGACTTATGTTTCAGTCTGGCCCCACAGTAATCGCAGACATAAAAACATTTATGGCGTCTGAACGCAATGAAATCGCCTTGGAAGTCCTTACCGCAAACATAACATATAGCTAGTGCAGACATTGCGTTCAGTAAGCGTTCAGTAATATTTCAGTGTTAAATTTGATGATGCTAGTAACCTTTCTGCGTACAATGCAAGAAAGAAGAACGTCTGAGTGAATTCAGCGCTTTTATTTCGATTTCTAAACAATAGCATCATCCCCCGCATCATCCACGCTTAACGAGTTGGTTTTCTTGTTCTAGCGCCAGTCATTCAGAACCAAAACAATAGTCACCCACACACCAAAGATTGAGTTATGCTAAATTGCAACCCCGTTCTTTGTCATGAAACGTGTGAGGCCTCGTTTTTTCAACCTAATGAGTTAGTTTTCTTGTTCTAGCGCCAATCATTCAGAAAAGTTATTCAGAAACAAAACAATAGTCAACCACACCAAAAATTGGGCCCGTTCTTTGTCATGAAGCGTGAAAGGCCTATTTTCCGTTAACATGTCCAGACTTGTTTGTGTGTGTTTCTGCCCGCAATTATAAGAAGGCTTTCCCCGCGGTCTTTGTTATTCTAAAACTCAAGATCCACAAAACGCTACACTCTAAAGTCGATCTGAAATAATAGCTTGGTGTTCTCGCTAGGTTTTCCACATCATCATGTTTTCTACAATAAATTCAATGAGGCAATCTTCTTCACCAACGTATTGACGAGCACAGTGGGTCGGCAATCCGCCAGCATTTGAAATCGCATGGCAAAACTTTAAAAGAATCATCAGATCTGTTTTCTGTTATTCGTAAATGTCAAAACAAATTTGACTGTTTGATACATGAGAT
>JANVCG010032039.1:0-10094 GCA_025505365.1 Haliclystus inabai | reverse complement strand
GTTTATTTTGGAGCTTACTTGAGAAGGACAATGGTGAACTAAAGTGAGTAGATTCAAATGCCCACTTCATCTTGGAATTTTATACATTAATTATCCTGAAATGGTAAAATTCTTTACAAAATTAATATTGCAGAATACATCGTAAAATCAAGCCATACCATTTAACATTGCGTGGAAGTGAACGACAGAGAGTATGGCCTGCTGTCCAACTGTTATCTATCGCATACAACGGCTGCAGCCATTCGCTTTCTTTTAAAGGAAAATTCAAACGAAGCTGAATTTGTCCAGCTATGTAACAACTGGTTTGATGTGCTAAATAGCAGCAGATAAGGTCTCCCTGAGGATGCAAGATGTGCATATTGGATTGATTTGAAAAAACAAAATCAGAAGTTAGAGAAGATGGTGGACACATGCATGGATATGAGGAAGGTGAGTATTTCTCAAACAACGTCCATATTATAGATTGGGACATTTTGTCACTTCAGTCCTACCTCTAGCAGTTGTAACCTATCAACAAACACCAAGGGAATGGTTATGTTAGCAATGCTATGAATCTATAACATAACTTACCTAGTGTGTGACTCAATGGTATATATTTTCTTTATGCTTTAACATATTGTAGTGGAAAAAGAAACTCAAATTGGAAAGAAACAGAAACGAAAGCAAGCTCTACTTCCATTCCAAAAAGGGATAATAATCTAATCACGTTCATTGATGGCATTGTTCCAGTGGCTGAAAGAGAAGAGAGGCATCAAGTACATCACAACCACACACCTACACAGCAAAATCGTGAATTCTTGTCAGGAATAATTATTCCCTATTTGATAATATATATTCTCAGATTCTTAATTCGAGAATATCCCAAGCCAGATATTATGCTCAATATGCGTCATAAGAATGTATATCGTTACTTATTAGAACTGAAATTCAAATAAGAATAATCAGCCTCAACAAAAACGTGTCACTCTAATCACGCTGCTTAGGTAAGAAAAGAGCTAATCAAAACACAACACCTTCTGTCCGTTACCATCGATTCGTTCGATAATTTTGGCTCTAATCACGGCTCAAATCAAAGTATAATTCTGCAAGGAAGTCTGCGCGTAGGTCAATCTGGTCTCACCTTCAAGTGGCCTCGTCTTTATAGTATTTTTAACCAATCAAATGAACACAAAAGTTTGACGGTTTGATTTGATTTGACGGTTGAATTATTTGGTTGTGGTTTGCAGTCATGGCGGGATATAATTGAGCTCTTGAAACTCTCTCTGACAATTTATCAAGTAATATATCATCTATTTGGAGTTTTGGAAAGATTTGAGTTTGTGATGTAGTTATCTTTTGTTATGAGAGATATCAGTGTTGGTGAAGACAATATTTCCAGTGTTTTGCTGCGCTGTCTTATTTGGTTCCATAACATCAAGACGGTAAGTTCGAATACACGTTTGCGATTTTGTATAACTTTTTTTCAACCAATTGACTGATGTTAATCTGCTAAGCAATAATACATTCTTCTGCGTTACAACATAATAATTAACTGTTTCTTGTTTGTCTTTATTGTCTGTTGCTTTCGTCTTTCGTAACGGATAATATGCCTGTAGATTTCACTTGAAATATTGTAAAAAACTTATTTGACAATAATCACCAGCAGATGTAATTAAAAAAATAGAGAGTAATGTTGAAAACAATGTCTACAGTATTTGTTATGGCTGTGATTTGATTCAGATTAGATTTAAATGCAAATCGCTCGATAAATACTCTTCGCTGTTCAAACCTGTTGTGACTTCAGTTAACAAAACAAACCCGCTAACAGAATCCCATTATTTATTTCAGGAGAACGAAAAAAGGCCTCAAGTCAATCAGCATCACAGTTATTAAATGGCCTATCGCAGATGAGGGGAAGATCTTCTATTTCAGATCAAAGCAACAAAATGGAATACTTCTACATATTTTATCGAAACTTTATCAGCTTACTGTTTATTTTTTACGCGTGTCATTTATTGACGCTATCAATATTGACTTTATCGTTTTATCAACTGCAGTATATTTCACAGAGAACATTCAATTGAAGATTTTAATCGATACTAATAAAATATTAAATATTTTTATTTAAATCATTTGCACGCATTTAAATTATTTCCCAGGATAGGAATCGTTTGTAAATTTCATTTTCGAAGTGTAATTTGGATATTTTCGTCGCTGTCAAATAAACAATGGTAATTCAGCAATTTCTCATGTATGTGTGTATTTCTATTGATTTGCCGACAGTGCTAGCAAATCGAACATTCCATTTCTAGAATATGCCCACATGTGACGGAAATACATTACAACTTTCCCAGAAAGTAGATTCTCAATAAAAGAATGTATATTCCACAATCAAAAATATTGATTCTAGAATTTCTGGTGCAGGCTGACTATGACAAGAATATGCATTCTCGGGTTAACAATTTGTTGAGATTGATTGGTGGCAGAAATAAGAATGTTTCAGGAATATCTGTTCTTCAAAGGAAAAAAATTATTCTGAATAAGATAAAAATTCTCACTACATGGAAAAGTTCGGATATTCTTGAAACAAAAATCTACTTCCTTGCATCAGGTTAATATATTGTTGAAAGAAAAATGTGAAGTTTTGCTGTGTAAATCAAGATATCGTGGAAAATCTTTTCAGTCGAATCAGAAGCCTTGGAGGGACATGACCATCCAGGTTAGAAAACTTGAGGCCCATTGAAGACTGACATGTCTCCTCAAAGCAATCAATAGCATGGTTTGATGGTAGGCAAGTCGACCGAGTTTGCAGTTGACACTGCATCTACCAAGTGCAGTAGAGAAGAGCAAGGTCACAAAGATGGAGAGTTCTTTTCACATATGTTGGCAAATACAGTTGAAATTGACAATACTGACACCAAAACAGCTGATGACATAGATGACGTAGAAGAGTGGGATTGGCAGAGAGAGTTGACGGAAAACGAAAAAGAAGATCTATACTATTCAGAAGATGAAGATCAAGGTGAAACAAATGAAGTATATGCTGCAGCTATCAACAATGTTTTACCAGTAGACTGTGATGATGAACCCTTAAAATACATTGCTGGGTACATAGCATTTGAACACAGAAGGACTCACCAACATTTAAATCTGGGAACACCAACCAATAAGACCAAGACGGAAGAATCCCCGACAAAAGATGTAGTCAGCCCATGGATTTCTTCTTTGTCGAGAGGTGGTCTGCTACAGCCAACCGTTGAACTATACTCAAGTGTGAAGGAGTGGAATGAGGCATTCGTCAAATTTCACGGTGACAGCATCAGCAAGATACCCAACGTTATAAAGGTCTTCAGCCAAAAGTTAACGAATGAATGAAAACAGTATCCAGCATCAATTCTAACTTGCTTTGCAAGAGTAAGAACTTTTATCAGGATAAAATATGTAAACAGACAATTATTGGAGGCTGCAAGCTTGAAAACAAACGCTAAAAAAACGAAGCATAATACGTCGTAACTGATAAAAAGTATAGGCTAGTAGCAATTCATCCATGTGATAATAATACCACTTAATATTTAGTTATATCCATAATTCTTTCAACAACATAGGCAAATGATAAATAATATATAGCCAGTAAAACAAGCGTTGAAAGCAAATGAAACACGTTGATAAAAACAGTTGCTATAAGTAAATCTTGATTCATAGCCATGTTCAAAATTCTGGGAAATTGTGAAACTTTAATATATGTTCGACAAAAGATAACGAGATAGAATGTCTTCCAGATGAGCTTTGAGAGCTGCGTAAAAGCACATTTCAAGGCAGTAACAGATAAACACTAGCGATCTCGACAAAAACAAGCAGTGGAGAGACTTGAAAATGTTTTGCCTTGCCTTTCACCCTTCGTCCAGTTTGCATCAGAGACCGCGCTCGCCCCAGACTGGTAAAGAACGGAATATTTCCCAGGTGGCGCTACCTTGTTTATCTATGTACCTTGGATTTTATCATCTTGCATCTCAAGAATGGATGAATAATTACATAAGACGAAAATCCAAAGGAAGCAGCCCGAACAACTTACAAATAATAAAGCCAATGAACTAATTATCAATAAGAGAATTGGTAAATACCCTTTAAAAATCCAAGGGTTGATAAAATTCAAAAATTAAATTACTTGCTTTACTATTCCTTAGAATATTTGCAAACGTTTTCTTTACTTAAATTGCTTCGCCTTCAGATTGGGATTCAGCCTTCTGCGATCTGGGATCGCACAATCACAACTTTTATTGAAGCCTGCCGTCAATGTTTCAACAGAAAATGTCAAATCATTGGCCATTTCATTGCATGCAGTCTTGTCTCCATGCATACAGCTTTAATCTGTGTATTGTTTGTTAATTTCTCTAAACAAGATTCAGTAATGGGGTATGGTTATCCGAATATTATTTCAAGCTTGTCTAATACTCGTTGTACTCTTCACCAGCAATTTCGAACGCCTCCACAGTGATCTTGGCAGGACCTTTCAAGGATTTTAAGCAATCTTGTCATTCATCCTTTGATTTTCATTAAGTTATTTGTTGTCAAACATTCCATCGAGCCGTTTCTGAACATTGGATAAAGTTTGGAATCACCGTTGAACTTGACCACTTAGAGTTTAGGTAATTTGTGTGCAATGCTGAGTTTGTTGACAGCCGTTAGATTGCATTTTTCTTGCTATTTCCCTCTTTATTAACAGATTCAATGTTAACAGCATTACTAATATCAATATCCTCTATTGATTTTGCTGTAGGGGTAACTTTCATTTTTCTATCTATACGACGTTATAATATTGAAGATCTATCTATATACCGACATCATATGATCATTTACGAAGTCAGTTTTACCCTGTTCTTGGTTAGTCAAGAAAATCTACATCGGCCTCCAATATATCTGATTTCCTTTTCTGATTCTAACATGGCTTTAGCTATTCGCACGTTTAATTCAAGTTCTGCTTCTTCTAATATTAGTAATGTTCTTTTGGCTTGCTTGATTCTTGATTGATTACTATACGATTTGACAATCTAGAAGTTGTGCTTGATTATGACGAAACTAACGATATGTTGTCATCTTGATTACTAGAACTCTCAGTAACCAGTTTTAATATTCGAATTAGAGGGTCTCGGCCCTGTAACGTTCAGGATACAAACGAACTATTTGGACTGTATCTATTGAGTGTACAGTATATCCTGACTTTCCCGTTGATAGCTTTCAAGATTGCCTTATTGTAAAGTTATCAAATTAGATTGACTTGTCCACAATAACAACAGCAGAAACGAAGGGACAGACAAAGAATTGACAAAAGCAAGCAAACATAACATGACAATAATGCATAAACAAGAAGATTTACTTAGTTCAAGCAGATAGTAATGTTTCTTGGTTACAAGCTGGTGGACAAGTGCTGTAAGGGCGCTTTACAACATTTGATTATTACTTACAATTACGGTGTCACTATGGTGTTATATTCCAAAAGTAGGCAGGGTGTGAGATTTTCCAGAGCTCAATTATATCAGATTGCAGAGACAGGGGATTAGCGTTTGTTCTTACTTTACCGCTGATGACCACAAAGTAAGCAGAGTAAGAACAAACGCTAATCCCCTTTCCCATGTGACAATTCAGCTCTATTAATGACAACCGTTGGCAGGGTGTTTTGCAGAAAAACATAAAAAAGTTTCAAATAAATGCCTCGGAAAAGCACATTTCGAAAAACTTCGTGAATATTTTCAGTGAATTTCTGGTGATGTTTGCTCTGTTCCTTTCGTGAGTCTTAATCATGTCATTGGAAAACAGATGGCTGTGGATTTCGTTGAACACGTGCGTGTGGGTCAGTAGAACCACGACGATTTCCACCTAAAACTGTCAATTGAAATTAATCCATGCGTATTTGAAGTATCGTTTATCGTTTATGTATATTTACTGTATACATGTCTGTAATCTCACATGTGTAATGATGATGTATACCAGGTTTTTATAGTCCTATTCGACTTGTATGTCACAATTCTGGCTTGAGCGCTGCTTATTAAGATTAGCCCAACGGTTCTCACAATAATTCTCTCTTGTCCTTTATACCAAAGTGGTTTTCTATTTTCTTAGACTGTTTTTCCATATACTGCTGCTGTCTCTCCCCTGAGTGTTTCACCCTCACTCACAATAGTCTTCTGTGTTATTGATCCCTAAAAGTTTTCCAACAACAGGCTACTGCTGTTTTTAAATGCTACCAAAATGTTTCCCAAAATAACACGTTTTTATATTGCTCGTAGAATTTCTCTTCCCAAGACGGCTGTTTTAAAATTGCTCCCATAGCTTTTTCCCACAATACTAAGTCTTAGAAATTATTCCCGAAATTTCCCACCACTTGAAAGTTGCCCCCAAAGTTTTGGCCCACCATGTTACTGTTTTACAATCTCCATAAAATCTTCAAAATAATCCCAAAAATGTTTTCAACAATGCTGAGGCTTTAATTGACTCCCTGAATTATTAACCATAACGATGCTGTTCCTGTCTCTCCCTATGTTTGAATTAATTTTTTCTACAACGCAAATTCAGTGATCTGTGTCAGTCGTTAAGAACTGTTATAGAAGAAGGCCAATAGTTGTTAATCACATGGACAATGCTGATTATACACATATACATGTATGTCAATTATACACATTCCATGATCACACTTTGAAATACATGATTATTTTTAATAAAATTAATCAATATTCGTTAAAGATATTGCTTAAACCAGTAGCATATATCTGCAGTTAACCCATGAAAGTAATAATGAATGCTTCAATGAAAATCATTCTCTTCATTGACTGAATGTGACTTCACATTTCTTCCAGAGCTTTTCCCCATGATACCGCATTTTCAAAAGCTCCCCAAAGAATTTTCCCACTATGATGGTGCCTAAAAATATGCTTTAAAAAGTTTTTCCCCCTATCCCGTTTTTAAACTTTCTCCCGAATTTGGCCCCACAGCACTTTGCATTTGAGATTGACCCCACGAAGTTTTCTCAATACAATGCCATTTTCAAATTGTTCCTAAAACATTTCCCCTTAATACTGTGTCTTTGGAATTGCTCCTCAAAATGGATACAAATCCTAATCTACATCAAAAAATTATCATTTATAGGATAGGGATCATCGAGGTAACACACACCTGTAAGGTCAATTCTAGCGTGCATAAGTCAGATTCAAGAACTTGAAGTAACTGGAGCTCCGATTTCTTCGTTGAATTCCTTGAAATATAAGTTCTATGATGTAGGGCTTTCTTGACATTCGAGGCTCTCATTTTACATGTTTTACAGTACAGATCATAGAACCAAATCTTCTTGTAGGGACTTTAGCCTGTCTGGTCAGCATTACTTGCATTTTTAGTTCAAGGGAATCAATTGAGACTGCATTTCCTGTTTTTGCCGACCCACGCGCGTGTGATTCAGCCTGAAGTTTCAATTCGAACCCTGCAGTATGTCCATTATGCCATCAACTATTATGCACTCATCGTGGGACAGCGTTCCAAGGAGCTGAATTCTTTTTTTTCAAATGCTGCTGCATAGGCCCGAATTACATTGCACCGGTTAAAAGTTATTACGGTTAGGTATTGCGCAATGGGAGTGAAAACTATACCGGGTAGGTGTGCGATTACATTGAAAGCGTGTACGCTCTGTTCAGCAGATCACGCACCATTCCAGTCGTGATCATAGACAAGGAAAGCGCGAGAACACCGTACACTTTCTGACATTTAGTCGTCTTTTTAACTCATTTACTTTTTCTCTAACGTATTGACAGCCCAACTGTAATATTGCCAAGGAAGCAACGAACGTTTTGAAAAATAATTGAATTTGTTGAAGGTTCATAATTGACATAGCTAACAGCAAATTTACATAATGAATATCGAACACATCGAAGAAGAAATTGTTTACTTCCGCGCCTTTCCTGGTAAATTTCTTAGACTACATGTTCTAATAGCGAGGCTCTGGTGGTCTAAACAACCCGGATTCGGTGATTACACTGCTCTGCTCGGCACAAATTGCATACCGTATAGCTTTTCATCCTACTTGCGATGTGGGGTCATTTTGACTCTCGTACAGCGAGCGAAGCATACCAGTTAGCAAGGGAGAAATGTAATCGCAAGGCCTAACCCGTACAATGTAATTTGGGCCATAGTTTTTGAAGAGTCATTGCTGTTAGCATTAAGTAAGTTTCCTTCTGCTAATGTATTGATAGTAGCCCTATAGATCGTCCCAATGTTATATAGTGCTACGACGACGGGTGGGTTTGCTGCAACTCCACAAGTTTTCTCCTATAAACTACAAGCTCATTCTCTAATGCCAACAGTAGAATGTGGTTAATATAACAATTATTTCAGACGAGAAAGTGAATTGAATGAAGATTAATAGAAAACGCCCGCCCCACGACTAATCCTGCGTACCTCTCCCCTCCTGCCGCTTTAATGCAGATCTACTAAACGTCTACCCTGTGCCACGGAGCACAACTATAATTCTGTGAGCTAAACGGCTACAAATGAACGAGACAGGAATTACAAAAAAGGGAGACATTTGATTTCGCGGGTCTTCTTCTAAAACAAGAACAAGTAAGCTAACTTTAATCTGGGGATTAAAGCAAACTCGAGAACAGGAAGGCTAGCTTTAATCTGGGGATTAAATCTAACTGTAGAACAATGAAGCTAACTTTTAAGAGGGGATTAAAGCCAACGCTAGAAACAAAGAAGTTAGTCCTGTATATATATTAGGGGGTATATCCTAAAGTGCAATGTATCTATACCAAGCAGAAGGTGTCACAGCAAACATCAGTTCTAAGAAGAGTATATCTTTAGCTGCGAGAAAGAATGCATCCTTAGCTATCAAATTACCTGGATGGGTTGCTAGCCAGAACATGCGATCTATGCAAAGCAATAAGAGGCATCCCGATGAAGATATTTTTGTAACAAGATACAAGCAATGGAAGGGCGGAGACAAGAGCACCTTGAGAGCCATATCACATGTTGATCGACAAGCTTTAAATGGTTATTATGTCATGTTGCAACAGTCGGTTGAGGGAGACGATGGAGAACCCAAACCAGATGTCATCATGTTGCACTCCAGCAAGATTAACGATTTGATACAATCATTGACTTTTCTGCCACGCTCCATCGAGACACACCAGAGAAAGATGAACCAGCTACCTAGTGTAGAGAAGGAGCTACTAGCAATCATTGACAAAGTACAAGAAGATGAAAAATTTTACTGTCAGCATTTTAAGGAAGTGGCTACAGATCCTGGTAGCGTACCAGAAACTGATTGTGATTTAAATAATCACCTGGTTACCATTGAGATCATCGCAAGAGAGGTAGTAGAGCATGTCAATGAAATTGTCCGTAGCATGTGTTTCGGTTGTCAGCTCAAGGTTGAGGCGCCAAGTCAGCTTGATCATGACATCTTTTGTATGACGTAAGAGGAGGAACAACTGGCAATTGCGTTTGATCAAGCCCTGGAAAAGTTCGACTTTAATAAGGTCAATATATTAAGACATGTTAGATTTATGGAAATGCTCAGATTGAAAGAAATGAATAATGAGCTTAAACATTTGGGAAACATTCGTTACGAACTAAAAGATATTTTAAAAGGGGATTATTGGCTTATACTCCGATTTATGAACGAGTAAAATCTCTCATGAAGGGAGGTGATGACATTGATAAAAACGATATGAATAATAATAAGGATAAAGATGAAAACGAAAAAGATAATAAAAATGACACTAAGTAGACTGGATGTACGTAGATGTTATTGTGTCTTTATTTTTATGTAATTATGTAATGGATATTGTTCTGCCTTTACTTTTTGATGTAACTATATGTAATGGATTCAATTAAAAAACAGAATACAATTGTGCCTCTATTTTTTCTCTATCTCTTTATTTTTCTCACATGTTTCTAGCTATTTTATTTACATTTTTATATCTATATATCTATGATCTATATCTATCTGTATAATATCTCAATATATTTATCTATTCAAGCAACAATAACATAGTTAAAGTGTATATCTCGGCTATAGGGTTATGACGGATTTGGATAGAACTAATTTTTCTATCCGTACATGTTTCTGT
>JANVCG010032028.1:0-10097 GCA_025505365.1 Haliclystus inabai | reverse complement strand
ATGAAGTTGACCAATAATCACTACAGCCTGGAATATTTGTACAATGTTAAAGAATATAGCATATAGATCTCTTGCTATAAAAGATAGTAATTGTTACCCTATTGAAAATCGTAGACTTCTCAGTCATGTGAATAGATTCTACCATATATCTTCGACTGCGTGTATGCGTTGAGGCAGATGGATAAAAGGAGGAATACTTACATAATATCCAAACATTTATTATGTAGATAATGTGTACCAGACTCTGTTTTCAAGGGGTGATTGAAAATAAGGTATATACTTTAGCAAAGTTTGTAATAATACTATGGAATTATGAATAGACTACATTTAACATTCATTATATTAGATTTATTCATAGTAAAAAAATGTTTGAAGTGCTGATAATTATGAAAAGTATTAAAATTTATCAGGTGCTGATACGAAATCTGCATATTTTTAAGTTAAAACGCAACTTACCTGTTGCCATAGCAACTAGGAATGCAAATAGGGTGCACAAGAGAGGAGCGTGTAATGCCATCTTTAGACTACGTCTTTGACAGTTAATTGATTAAGGTCGAATTTGCGCTTGAGTCAAACTTATATACAACATATCAATTTCCTGGACACTCCAGATGGATTCACATCGAGCGCCTGTATCAATAACTTTGTTCAAGTATTGAGAAAACTCTCCCTTGCAATGCTGATTCAATATAAATTCGCAATATTGTCTAACCGCTAATGTGTTTCAATATAAGAGCAAACTTACATTATAGCTACTTAATAGCAGCACAAGCACTTGTTTCTAAAAGAGCCATTCAAATATTAGATTATAGAGAAAATCAACTATTTGATAACTTTTGGGCATCACATTTGAGCCTGCACAAGATTTTTATGCGAAAGCAAAGCAAAACTTTCTATTAATAGAAATTAGTGTAGATTATTGTGCGAATCTTGAATTAAAATCAAACTCAGTTTTGCCATTCATAAATGGTGTCTATGGAAGCCCTATATCCATGGTGTAACATAACAAACAGTTTGGAGAATCAATGAAAGCTAACAACACACTTTAAAAAGTGCCCAAACTTATGTTAGTAGATTGCTCGTTTTTTCCTGCCCGCCTTCAATTGCCTTCATAATACTAAACTCCATGTATTCATTATGAATTTGATAAGTTTAAATAATCTAGATGGAGTTGAACTTCTAAGGTGTATCATGGTTTAGAAACTATACCACGATGCAGTGATAAAAAGTATAATTGGTTTTGTCATACATAAATTATTCCTAATCAAATTCAAAGTAATAAATCTAAGTGAATAATTGAGATAATGATAGGATATGTTAGTTAGATTAAATTTGAACTATTGAATGGTTCTCTACATCATCTGAACTTCTTTGAGCGTCGCTCTCAAACGCTCAAGATGTCCGAATACGACTTTTACTGACCACATGAGTGGTAAATCAAATAGATTGAGTTCTGATTGAACATCTGATATTCAAATAAGAGTCCACAATATCGTAGTTTATTAACACATAAATAGAGAATGATAGATTCAATCACTTCGAGGACTTGTCCAGTTCTCAATTCATGCATAACCGCATATTTATAACAGCGCCATCTGAGATTAAATTTGAAGATGTGCTCACAATACTTTAGTTTAAAGGGACTATGCGGGCCGGACGCCCTTATGGATTTTTTAGCCCTGCAAATTCTAACCCTACGTCATTTTTCCACCTTCGCATTTTGATAAGCTGAGTTGAAAGCTGCGAAGCACAATCATGAACTAAACTTCAAAACAAAAATACCTGAACATGAAATGTGCCAAATTGAAAATGAAATATTATTCAAACTGTAGAATCACAGATATGAATATTTGAAATTATTTTGAGATTTATCCAAAGGCGAAGAGCTATGAATACACACCGGAAAGCTATGATTTTCAACTCAAAGAATAACCGAACAAAACTTACAGATTCGATACAAAAACATCATTTCAACAAATAAATCAAACACGACACGGAATATAGAAGCTGTTAACTGATGCCATGAATACATAGTTGATTTGTGCTGGAGAAAAGAATGCAATAAAATAATGCTATTTTGAGTCACAAAAACACAACAATGAGATTATTCAGCGAAATTCATGAAAATATACAAAACAATCATCACAATTAATGTACGCAATTACTATTTATAAACGTTAAATCAATAAAATATTATCGATTGCTATTTTGTTAAAATTATCTTTGTTTGTTAGCTTTCATGAAATGCACTAATTTGTTGCCTGTTTCTCTAAGCTACTAACGCAAACTTAAGCAAGGCTTCTATCGGCGCTCTTCGGTGATTGAATTGACTTCCTACCTTCTCAAAGGCTTCTAGTAATTTCTTTCCCCTACTGGCGATTGATCTCTTGATAAATAACGTTTTCAACTCACAGACAGTGACTAAAATCGCATTTATATTTCTCTAAAAAGAGTTTCAAGATATGATAGCTAACCATCCATGAGATGCCCAACGTGAGCACAAACACGGGCAAAATGGTGTCCTGCATGTGATAATTGATTAACATGTTTGAGATGGTTTATCTTTCCATCGTTATCATCATCACTGTTATCGAAAGAAAAGTCTCATGATGACATCATTGACAAAAGATGCTTAGGTCTTCAGACAAATTTATCGAGATTATGTCACTCCTTTCATTGAATCATTCAAGATAAATACATTTATGGAGCTTGTAAAGAACTACAAATTTTCTTCTCTACACGTGAGTTCAAAAGTTCCAAAGGAATCAGGTGAAAGCTTGGTTAAGACTTTTTTATTACTCTCAATGAAAGACTGGGCTATTTTTTTATAAAGGAGAAATCAAGCATGACCTCAAACGTCCTACTGTACTGGAGCCATGCCAGATTTTTGGCACGGTACAGCGAGGAAGACAACATTTTATTTGAACAAGTTTGGGTAATTTGAGCAGCACTGGTCAATCGATTGTGTCTGCAAAGAAAGGTCATGAATCAAAGGTCAGATCGTGCTGTCTTATGGTGTGCTTGGGAATTTTTCTCTTTTTCATGCTCAATTTCACGCTGTCATAACAATTTTTATTGAACAATGTTCCTGGATCACACCATAATGTATAAATGTAGAAATAGAAGAGTATCTTTCAAGAATAGATTTCAACTGAAGACATTAATCTAACCAGGGGGAATATTTCGACTGGAATACCTAAACAGCACCATTTTGCATGGTATCTAAAAATTAATATCAAATCAAACTTTTGCTATTGCCAGTGTCCTTGAAAAGAAATTTGATACCGAAGTAGCGGACTAGATGTCTTGCAAGACGTTTGATTCGAAGGCCCCGCTTCAGTTCAATGGATTTAAGCTGGAATCGAGCGGTTCGTTCTAGCGTGGCTCTTTTACAGCACGGCATTCCATTTAGAAGTTTAGAAAGTTTTGATAAGAGGATAAAAAACTATTGAATCATTTTATAATCAAATCACTTAAGCAGAATATTCAAACTATAATGTTTACTGTATTTTAGTTATCAATCCAAACCTTCCAACTTACCCATTAATTATCGGTATTTAAAATAGAAAACATATCTGCCATGAATGTGGACTATTTCAGTCTACATTTCTATTCTCTCGAGGTCCAACTCAATTTTCTGAAGGCCTGTGAAGATTTTATTAAAGAAATGTAAACCGAGAGTTACCCACTGGGACCAGAGTGATTAAGGAGGCCCTATATTTAGAGATACGAAGATACATTAAACCTTTGACGATATCTACATATCAACAAACTCTTCTGATTTTCTACGTTATTTAGATACAACTGTTACCATTTTATTCATTTATTGTTCTGTTGTTTAGTATTACATATATAACCACTGTCTTCCTGTCCATTCTACATGTTTACATAAATGTTGATTATTGTTGTCCCTGTTTTGCATACCAATAATTGTTTTACACTTTACCTGCCCCAAAGCTTCTTTAATCAAATGCACTATCAATCTGACTATTTTGACTCAAAGAACAGGACATGGCAATATATGTTTCTCCATTTAACAAATATTGCATCTATGTACAGTAGCTGTTATATGCATCATTGCCTCCGTTTATTAGTTGGTTAATAGTTCAGTTTGTCAGCTTCTTTTTTGATAATGTAAAATTTAAAAATGCATTGCATAAATTTAGATAGTTGTTTCTATTACGTCTTCTGGTGATCGTGATTTATGTGTTGGTAATGATGCATGCAAGTTAAGTATTTGTTTCCGTTATTTGCCCTGCAGTTTCAATTCTATCCGATTTTTCCTGTGTATTATTCTATTGCTCTCTTGCTTCCTTATGTAGCATTACCATGTTTGAGCGCTCCTGTTTTGTGTCTACGTAGGCTTTGATAGCGTCATCTTGGTTGCTGTTAATGAATTCATTCCTTTCCACGACTTCCATAAAATTCCTCTTTCTGGGGAGCTAGGGAAGTATTCTCCATTGAGATTGGATTCCAGGCAATCTCCAAACCACCAACCACCTGAATGCACCTGTGAACAATCTAGTGTTGAATCGTCAATGTCTGCCCCTTCACTCGAGAATTGCATCCCGTTGTGGTAGCTCAGAGAGTCAGAAGCATTTCCTGTTTGACATAAACAACTGTTAGAAATCTTATGGAGGAAGCATAAATCTTTTTATTGATCAATAAGTGAATCTGTGTATATACATAAAAGGAAATTATAATGGAAACCACATACTGAAATAGAGAATTATAGTAAAATCAATATCTATTTTGTAGATACCTGGTTATGTATTTGTCTCACAAGTTGTGAGTATTCTGTAAATTTTCTAATGTTCCCAAATGATTCACAATCTAATGCGATTAGGTGGTAACTCATTTCAATAGGTAAATAGTCATATTTCGATATAAAAGTGAAGGAATCCTGTCAAGGGATTAATATAGACGTATGAATCTGTTGAACCATCAAGGTGTATAGGATTTGACTAATAAATTGAATCGCAAGTTAGATTCACAATCTGATTATATATTCTGAATTCAAATTCCTTCTCCAGACCCATTATAAAAGTATAAAAAAAATTCATTGAAATCATATCTATACCATCTTACCGGATTTCCATTCAGCTGACAGTTTATAATATCCAGCAGAGTCTCCAATAATTACATTTTGATAAATTGCGAAAGCAGTTTCATTTCCATTGCTGAGCTCAACTGTTAATCTTGTATAGCCGTTTACATTTAAAATAGATATCCATTTTAAGCCTAACCAAAATTCCTCCAGTATGTTTCCAAAACCTAATCTATATAAACGTGGGGTTGCCAAATTGAATTCAACTGTTCCATCGTATCGTCTTTGAATAACAACAGATTCTAATAGAAGAAAATATAAGATGAAGACAAGGTATTCAATTTCACGAAGGTTTTCTGCAATTTTAATAGTCGCTACAGCGTGAGTAAAGCATAGCCCAAAACTTCATTTGTCTTGATCATAGTCTATACGTGTTTGACAGCACTTTAAAACAATGATTTTACATTGCCTCATAGCAAGTGAGAAAACAGTTGGATTATTATCACGGATTACTACGCATGTAATCATTCCTATTCATGCTTCTGGAACCCTAGAAAGATAGCAGATATTTAGTGATTTACAATCATAGTGAGATTATGGTAGTCATCGAATATAAAAGACAAAAGCAAACAAGAGCAAATTACATGAAAGAAAACAAAAATGTAATGTAGTCTGAAGGGTGAAGATGCTTTCTAATGTAAAAGCCAACTTACTTGTTCCATCTAGAGAAACTTCAACAAACATTCGACACAATTCCTCAGACACTGGTATCAGTTTGAAAAAGTAAGGACCAGAGGCTACCAAGAGCTCCAATTCATCAATTCCTGTATAGTGTAGGCAACTCATAGAAATAACACAGCTTGACAAGATCGAATATGTCAACTCTGCAGAAGCTGCTTCTCATGCTAGTAACTGATAAGATTTCACGGGGCTCTACGTAGCAACAAAGTAGATTGTGATGATGGGCTGGGCAATTTGTTAATTAACGGAAAGATGTTTAGCTAAAGTTTTCCATGTAAAGGTCTCTCGCTCTTATTTTATATAACTCATAATGAAAAGCACGAAAGACTCTTGTGAAAACTTTAATTACTGCGGGCTAAAATTGGATTACTTCAGGAAGCATTGTTTCTTCGTATATGACGTAATTCATGCTCAAACACTCTGAGAGTATTCTGATACTACCAAAGATCAAACTTTAGGACAGCAGAATTCCATGTTTGAGATGACTTTTGTGAATGAAACGAGTCACAGATTACAATAGATTATTAAATAATTTACTATAGACCTTATATAATGAATGTCAATCATATCTCCATTATAACGACCTATATAGGTAAATTTCGACAGCGTTTTCCTTTACGATTTTAAATACCGTGGTAACGGAGACACAAAAATACTTCTACGTGATTAAAACTAGGGTAGCTCTGCATGGGGTAGGATTACATGTCTTACCAATGCATTGTCCTGTGCGACATTCAACTTTGCGACTCTGCTGTTCGCAATTATCCTTCCAACACGTCCTCCTTAGACATTCCCGTTTTTCAGTTCGCTGAATAGTCCAACAAGGTAGATTGGAACATTGTGGCACTGCTTCCCATTGTGACCAATTATCCAGTCCTAATGAAATTTACAGTTTTCCATAAGAGAGGTACCAAATAGATAATGTATTAATCATGACAATGAATTTTGATCAGCTACCTGATTCATGACATGATGGATTTTCATCAACAGAGACCTAGATATCAAATAAAATCATTAGAAGCCATAACCATACCAAATACGGTTACCATGATATATAGCAAACTTAGAAGATAAAAATGATAAAAAGATCCCACATCTTGATCTGCAGGCGTATTACACTTTATACAAATTACTGTCTCGATGTATCTAGGTCAATAATTCAATCATACACCCATTACATATCCTTTTAACATGAATTCAACCTATATGATCTAGCAAGGCTTCATTTGCTCCATGAATCTTAGGAGACGAGAGAAAAGAATTTTTTTAATTTGCTAAAATTATAGAGATAAATAAGAATTCTTCCTTATAGTTTCAAGACATCATCTGGAGCATAAGTGTAATTTCAAAGTAACAAGAAAGACCAGCGAAAATGCAGAAATGATTTTTCGAACATCTGAAGCTTGGCATAGGCTCCCAAAAGAAAACCTATTATCAGAAATACTAGAATACACTCTTCCACTGCGTATCAATAGAAAAAACGTAAATCTTAAGAAATTGATCAGCTTTTATCAATTCGATTGGCCAAAATCTAAAGTAACTGGAAGGCGAGATGGCTAAGTTTGTTCAATCTACAAAAGAAATTTCTAGCCATTTTCAAACTCATACCAATTCCTCATGGCATGGGTTTGGGAAAAAACTTCAAATATTTTTTCATTGCTGTAATCAAGATCGTACCAACTTCAACCTGCTCTGGTAAAGACTTGAGTCTATTGTTTTAAATTTAGATTCAGTCTGTATATTTTGAATATGGATCTCCATAAATCGCACACCCCCTATGAAGTAACGGGCAGATCGTTTGTAAATCACTTAGCTTTGTGTAGGGAAAGCAATGCTTTTATGGGTACGATGTAAAAATAGTGCACAAATTCCAATCACCAAGGTGGTGGTGGTTTGCTATATATGCAAAAACATTTGGATTTAAAATATTCTATTTATTCGAATTCTATTCGAGCTGGCTGATAGAACTATCTCAAAGTAGTAGTCCTTCATCATTTTCTTACTATATTGAAGTTTTTCAGGAAATGGATAATTGCTCAAACGGTAAATTCTGCTTTAGGGAAATGGGTCAATATATTTAAGTAATTACTAAATATTTCTTGTGGTGTTCTGATTTCTTGGGCACATAATTATTTCAAACCCTTGTTGAGTAAATCTTGACTCATTTCGACCTTCACGCTAGTAACGAAGCAAAGCTTTAGAGTTTTGACCTACGCATGTAATTTAACGCTGACCTATAGGTAGCCAGTTTCATTCAATTGTTAAATTGAATAATAGCTCAACATTTGTGTGTTCCAATAGTTATTTATCATAACTACAATTATAACAGTCAGCATTCTTACCGTTTTCCTCGTATTCAATGTTGTCCCGATCGTTTCAGAATTTGCATAACGAGCTATCATGCAGAAACTTCGAGTAGTTTCATTGGCATCTTCATAGAAAACTCCACTGTTGGTTTCATTCAGTATAGAAAATCGCATGTGGCATTGTATTTTCGACAAACCAACATGATTAGAAATAGTTTCAAATGCATCATCTTCGTCCTGTACCTCTAGAAATCGTCGAGATATGATAAACCCGTTGACCATGAGAACTTGAAGCAATAGAATCAAGATACAAGCCCAATTCAAATATGAAGATGAGGGCGATTGGTATTGGAGCATTCTGCAATCATAAAAATAGAAGATTGAATTATGTCAAAAGAAAAGGCACTTCGGCTCCCAAGCTGCTGGTTAAAGCTGTTAAACGCTTGAAAAACCGAGATGACATTGTGATCACCAAACCTGACAAACCAATGGCGTAGTTGTGAAAGACAAAGATGATTACATCAGACTTCTCAATAAAGCTTCAAAAGATTCAACGGCTAAATTAGTCCCAGTGTTAGAGGGGACAAAATAAAGGGGCGGACCAAGATAGGTAGATCGATCTTTGCTTGGTAAAGAATGATTACTAGAAAAGGCTGTTAGGCAAATATTACGAAAAAATCAGCTGCAGACGTGATCTAGATTAGTTCATTTGTACAGTAGTCTACCAAATACTCAAAAGGATGCAAATACCTATAATCTCACATTAGTTAGATGGCTAGAAGGAAACATACACCCATTATCATGCAACGAGCTTACTATTCGCGATGTATTCGTTCTTTGCGATGAAATCAAAGATATCAGAATCAAAGAGACCGAAGTACTAGTTTCTTACGACGTATCATCGTTTTTTTACAAATATTCCTGTGGAATGTACCATAGATATATTAGTGCAAAAAGCCTTTAAAGATGACTGGTTTAATACAAGTTACAAGCTATCCTTAACTCATGTTAAGCTAAAAGAGCTGTTGCTGTTAGCAACAAAAGACCAACGTTTTCAATTTAATGGTAAGTTCTACGAACAAGTTGATGGCGTGGAGATGGGCTTACTCCTTGGTCCTCTGATGGCCAATGTCTACATGTCTCCTTTAGAAGAAAATCTGCTACAAAAGAGCCTACTACCATCTTATTACCGTCACTTTGTGGATGATACTTTAACTATTTACCTAGCATCGATAGTGCACATCAATTTTTAAAAATTTCGAGTGATACATCTATACTAGAATTTACTCTAGAGGTTGAAATAAATGACCAAATATCGTTTGTTTGTATGATGCTGCGGAGAACCGGCAATTTAATCAAAAATTCAGTTTACCACAAACCTACTGAAAATGGATAACTATTGCACTTAAAAATTGTGACTCGTCTGACACGAGTTATGTCGGTTGCACATGCCGACATCTTCATGAAGGTATTGATTGACAAGCACAGTGGGTCGGCCGTCGGCTACCATTTGAAATCACGTGGCAAAACTTTTAAAGAATCATCAATTCTGTTTTCTGTTATTTGTAAATGTCAAAACAAACTTGACTGTTTGACACACGAGATGCTAGCTATTCGTGATTTGAAACCAACTTTAAGCACACAAAAAGATTCCATACGGTCCAAATTATTTTAAACAATACTTTTTGTGTGATGTAAATTCATCTCGTTGTTCTATTGTCTCTAAATTGAACGATTTTCTCACTTTAGATTAGAATACTTTCCTATAAATACTATGTAGATAATATGTTAATCCTTTTCAAACCTGATGATGGAATTAAGATTCCGAAACGTTGTTTACAAATACTAGTCGTTTTTTGTCGCTATCTTTCTTTTTAAAATTCGAATTTAAATTCGTTTTGTTATTGTTATTGCTATTGTTATTGCTATTGTTATTGTTATTGTTATTGTTATTGTTATTGTTATTGTTATTGTTATTGTTATTGTTATTGTTATTGTTATTG
>JANVCG010032017.1:0-10104 GCA_025505365.1 Haliclystus inabai | reverse complement strand
ATTGCAATAAAATAGGTACTTTAACATAAGAATAATATAATTTATAAAATTTGAATCAAGCCACGAAAATTGAGAAAAACTTCTCAGCTTGTAGTAGAAAGTTCATATTTCTATTTCTAAACGCAATGAGAACGATTGGCCACAATAGCAATGTGTTGTTGCGTTGCGGCTACAGCAGAAAAACGCACCTGGTTTGCTTAAATCCGTCCATATTCAAGCTAATCTACAGGCAAGTTAAAGAAACACGGGAAGGAGATTATCTGACTATTCGAATATGAGTTTCAAGTCATATAATCTAGCTTAAGGTGATTCATAGTGTACAAATAATACTTTCTGTTTGGTTATTTAAGATTTCAATTAAATAACACAAGCGTGTGAATTTTAATGTGGAAACAGTATTGAAACGACTCTTGATAGCTATCGAGTGATATGCAAATTGATGCATTTGACTACCAAATGCCAGATAAAATCGCGGTGAGCTCCCTGTAAACATTCAAAGAGAAAGACATTCGCATTTCGCATTTACTGGTATACGTAGAGAATAATTGGTGATATCTAAGTTATCGTCCGGTTATTTCTGATTTCATTTGTGATTTCCTTTGTTTTTAGCGAAAAATTTCACTCAAATCAACGACAAAAGATGTTTTTCTCTAAAGCATGTGATTAATTTTTATATTATTATTTTCAACACCAACTCGAACCTGCACGTCATATAGGCTCTTCCACCTATATGGAAACCAATAAAAGTTGATATAGAAAAATTTTGAGTTTGGAATATTAATTGATTAGATTAATAATTATTAATATCTAATGAAACCTTCTGTATTCTGATAGTCATTTTCGATCAAACAAACTTTTGTTCTCATTTCGTTGTATGAGGTCTTCTATTCAATAAGAAAAGAGATGTAAATGCTTTTTGAATGTTTCCCTTTCACTCCGCTATATATATCACCTATTTTCAATCGATCCACAGTTTCTTCCTGTCTTATTTATGCAATTATTATCTACGATTTTCACTAATATGTTATTAGTATTTTCAACATTTCATTCTTGATTGTGCAAATGATACATGTTACTAACTCACAATTCAAAGAACTTGTTTTTTGGATAAAATTATTCTATAGAAATAATGTTAAAGTAAGTTGTAATAGTATAGTACCAGTTTCTAATAATTTTGCATTTGAGTGATTTCTAATTAGATAATAAGTAGATATTCAAGGTTGAACTTTTCATATTGCCAATATCAATTAGATTGATCTTTCCAATAGAGTTAAAATGGCCTTGAGTAGTCCGAACATTATTGTGAGATTGCAATTCTTCGGTTGATTGGTGTCGCAGATTGCACGTGCTTCATAACAATGATCTACAGGTCTGAAGAACACTTTCAGACCAAAATGCCTAGACGCGCTCTTCAAATCATGCCATGCCAGCGATATATGACTTCTACGCAAACAAAACCTATAGTTTTACATTATTTGTATTCTAGAGATATTTTTCTAGTTTCTTGGATTTTAATGTCTTTCATAGATTGATCTTGGAAGAATTCAGACAATAGTATCGCGTGCAACACAGGTCAGCCCTGTTTGGGATAACTGGGTGACAAGATATATCTTATTATACAAAATCAAAACTGTACATTGGGCAATCTATGGCAAAGATAATTTCACACATGTAAGTACCAAACTCTATTGATATGAATAACTTAAATATTTTTCATTGCCTTATACATTGATGACATGATAAGCAGTGTAAATAGTATAAAATCAGGATTAATAAGAATCACTCAATTATTACGGCATCTTTTACATTGTATAATTAATGGCACATTACGGACTAGCTATTGGTTCAATTATTTCGGGTTGCAAACAATGCGACACGGACCAACAAAAATCTGATGCATGTCAAAACAAACACAAAAATCATGCAATTCAGGCAAATCTTGTTGAGCTAAAGAATTAATGACACTGCTACTAAGCCACTTCAATATTAAATCAATAGCTATACTAGATTCAAATTATGTTTACAAACTACTTGCTTTGAAGTTATGAGAGATTAGCGTTGTATATTCCTCTAAACTATTGTGTGTTTTCTTTGGTGAGTAATGTGGAAACTGAGAAAAGATAAAAGCTTTCATGAATTTAATACATCGACGTGCAACATATTCATTTCATATGTTCTTTGAAAACCAATTTCTTTTGCTTGTAGAATAGGAATAAATAAGTAGACTGAGTACGACCACCGCTGCACATCATAAACAATCAGATACAAGTACGAAGCCTTGTAATTGAAGAGGTCTTTTTTATTAATGATAATCTATAGACAAAGCGGGTTCCCATTGTAGTTTTTAGGAGATACTATAGCACTACGGTCAAATATTAACAATTGCGGGACTGTGCATCATCATCATCATCATATTCATCATCATCATCATCATCATCAGTATCATCTTTTATTCAGAACCTGTGGAGTTAAGAATCTATATTTCACAGGAATGGATTAGCTGCAATGGTTTTATTATGTCTTTCGTGTGAGTCGCCTGCATCGACTGCTTTTGATTGATATTATGTTTACATTAACGTTTGCATGCTTTCAATCAATATTTTATTTAACATTAATTGGTAGTAAACAGAGACATTACGATAATTGAAAATCATACTTTTATTTGGAAATCACTGCTAATAAAATAGATCATGTACATAAACATATCAAGACTAGAATGGTGCAGACTTCTCAATCAGTCGAATTCAAATAATCTGATTTTAATTGAATTGGCAGGTTTTCGAAGGTAATTCAGATTGCAATTCTGTTAGAGTGAACACACTACAAAACCCTTTTAATGCAAAGACTATCAGAATCAACCCAATTGAATATTATGGTAATGACATTTGCATGAGAGTTGAAATATACACATGCAATTGAGCATTGTTTGAAATATAAATATTTACGTATCTTATGTTATGTGATGATGTTACCTGAATTTTTATCATTGTTCTATCCTGGATGTTGGTAATTTATTACACATGATAGATTACAAATTATATATATGTTTAATAATTTATTACAAATTTCATATATGTCTGGTTAGGTATGTTTTAGTTTAACTACATGGTACGTCGTTTGTTCAAGGGATATGCACTGCAGTATTATCATTTTTATTCTTCTACAAACAACTTTAACTGCCCTTATTATCAAAGAATCAAAATAAAACTATTATATCAACCAGTCTCTATTCATTCTCTTTGACGTCAAACGTGTGATTTGGAACAGAATAGAACTCTTCTTTCCAATCAGAATATTGATATGTGTATCATTTCGAAGGACTAATCAATTATATAGAGGATATGGTTATACGTAGTCACAAGGCTAAAATAGAAGATACTAAGAGAGTGATAAGTTCTACTTTATTATCAATCTTCAAAGCAATCCCAATCGTCTTCTTTTCTCCTCTTGGATTGCACATCATTATCTGTCTTGCCGTATTGGTATGCACAAAAGATGTGAACAGTTTCATGCTTTATTGATGTTGATTTTCAAAGTCCAGAATGCAAGAAATAACTTTAGATTATAGCAAGCTTTTGCTATGTCTTCTTCTGGGTGTCATTTTGTGGCCATTGTTTAGAGCCATAAAGATGTAAAAGACTGTATTGATGTTATCATATAGCTCTAAATGAGGTAATTTCGAATCTGATTGTTCGCGTATATGCAAATATTGTGTGAGCAAATTTAGCAAACGAGTGGATTCTCAAGGTAAGATCCTTTGTGTTGATACAGTAATTGAGCAGTTTCTCTGTGATAAGGATCATAAATTAGGTTATACAAAGGCAGCGTTTGCATTCTATGCTAAAATAGAATAAAACAAACTAATTCTACTATATACGGTACTGTTTTAATGGTACTGGACTCCTTCCAGCTATAGTCATTTTGGTACGTATATAAATGAAAAGAAAATGAAAATGAGATAAAACGTTTCATCAGAACGTATTTTGCTGATAAGCAACATCCCTATGTGATTGATCAGCAAGAGATTAATCGAGACAAAAGACGAGCTTTCAATTGCTTCGGCAGCAGAAACTCATAACTATTAACATTCTAACACTTTCTAAGATAAAAGTTAAGGATTAAATGAAAATAACTTTTGATCTAGCACATAGCCTATCTGAGTTTCTTAGGTACATTCTAACTGTGAAAATAATATTCCAAGAGGACAATACATAGGAATACGTGTGTTATTTTCGACTGTATTGACTCTATATTCAAAGATTGAGGAAAGGTAAAGCTGAGCACTAGCAACAATATTTCACATGTCTGCTCATAAGCCACTAGAAACTTCTAGCATGTTATAGAATAAATAAATGGCAGCAAATTTGTTATTCAATGTCCGCTCATGCAGTACCATAACACATTATTTTGATCTCAAACATTAACAATAATAATAAATTACAAACTGAGCTGGTACGAAACTTATCATGAAATGTTTCAGAGTGCGCTACACGTCAGCAGCACTCTTTTAATTCTTCTGACAACCCTCTTGGGAGTCTGAAATCTATGGACTATATATAAAACAAGCCTTCAGCTTGCGGGCTGCGCCCAGGGCAGTCAGCCTTCGGCTTCCTATAGGAGGTCGCTTCGCTCCCTTCATTTGCCATTTGTCATTTGTAATAAAACGTGTCACTTTTCAACTCAATATTGAAGCAAACAGGGATATGGAAGAAATTAAAAAAGAGCCATAAGAATAATAATAGTTTATTTCGAATCTTGAATATCAATTCTCCAATAATGTTCAAGCATAATAATATAAGAGCTATTGCAATACACATTTGAAATTAGATTAATGTTTAAGTTAATGAGCTATGTTGAAAATAAAGTACAGTGTAGTTGAAAATGCAATGAGTGTGGGTTGGTACTGGTATCTAAATTTTATTGTTGTATTTTGGTTAAGTGAAACTCAGCATGAGCCATTGTGTGTTAAGAAGAACAGTTGATTCTGAACATTGATACAAAGAATTGCATAAACATGTTATCAACTTTAGCGAACCGCTCACACAGAGGTAAATTGTCTATGTTGATCACCATTCAGTTTCAAATATATGAGGTGAAATCAAATAAAATTCCTTCACAAACCAAAGTTACATAAATAAATACATTTGAACGACGAACCAACACAATGAGCATGCCTCATCGATAATTTTCTGTTTGATAAAAATACAGGTCCGGTGTTTGAATTTACAAAGCTCCTAACTTATTATTTGGATACAGATAACTCTCTGTGTTGAGTATCAACAGCGGAAATACCAGTACGTATACAGAACCGTGAAACAGCAATCCTGTCTTGACACAACAATAAGTTACAAAAATTATTATGTAATCTCATCAGTCATTGCCAAACTTAAATGCAAATAAAATTGACGAGTATTGGCAGAGTTCCTTAGTCAGTGATTTTTTGTTGAAGTATCGAGCGTTAATTTCGAAATGGAATCTTTTTTCAATTTTGCATGCGCCCGTTTTACTTCAAAATGACTAATTATTAAAATACGATACACCATAAAGTAGATTATCCACTATGTACCAGTATTCGAATGGCTTTATGATGTATACCAGCCATTAATAATGAATAATGACGTGGAAATAAACATGAATAATGCAGAACGGTATCCAAATTAAACCATACTACGGCAAATATATCATTCAAATTAGTAGTTAAAAAAAATTGTTTCAGAATGAACAATTCATATGTATAGCTAGAGTTAAGAACATGAAATATGGAAAGCTGGAGTTAATAACATGAAAAATGGAAAGCTGGAGTTAAGAACATGAAATATGAAAAATTGAGGGATCAAAGTTATAGCTAGATGACATGGAATGAGAAGAACTCTTTCCCGTTACATGGGGAATTGACAATAATGACGGATTCATTTTCAGATTTTTTGGATCAGACAGTTGATGTTGGCTCGACTGCTGCTAAGATTGATACAGAAGCGTCTGAATCATCTGACTTTGATATTGTCCTTGTATTTGCATCATTGCTATTCATGCTACGTTGCCGTCTTATTCTCTTCTTGTATATCTAGTAGGAAGTCATTCGTTGATTTATATGAAGCAAGTCTGCTGGAGCTTTCAACAGCCTGTTTCAGAGCATGATCTCTCGCTTTCTTCTTCCTGTCTTTTCCTCTTGCGATAGGAAACATATAATTTTCTTTCCTAGTGTGATTCCTCTTGGCTTGATGGATGCTGCTGGTGGAGGTTTGCTGTGTAGAGGTTTAACAAGATGAGAAAGCCTCATAAACCATTTGCCATAGCCGTGAGGATGTGTAAAATATTCAAACCGAGATGCTTTTCTCCTGTCCAAAGATACCCTTTTTCATATTGTAACCAAGCTCTATAATGTCCGTCTAGTCTTGTCTGCAGAGTAATTAGATCTACCACCTCTGGCGACACAGGGCCTCTTCATCTCAGCAAGAACGTTTTTGAAAAAGTCACTGTTTTGCTATTGTTTAGATTTATGAAAATGAATTTCCTTTGAAGATACTCATCTTTGCAGACAATATCCACTAAATCATTTGTAGCTTCCTCTGGCCATGTTAACCTTCTACCAGCATTTGTTTTTGATAGCACAACGGTAGGAGGCATATCTGTTTCTTCTTCTAGAAGCGCCGGATGAGGATCGAGCCAACAATGATCCTACAGCAAGAAACATAACACAGCATACAACTCATCAACAGTGGGAATAAGTCCATATCGACGGTTTTCTACATACCGCAACTTTGACGCAACCAACCAACGTCAATGCACGGAATCTTACAAACCGGACACCGATTGGTCGGTTCTTATACGGCCACACAAGTACTGGATTAACAACAATAGGTAACAGAGAAGATTAAAAAAGAACATACCAACGTGTTCAAAAGTGTCAAATACCATCTGAAAAGCCATCTCGCGTTCATAGCTACAGTAAACTAGTTACCGCAATTGGATTGACTTTCAAGGCTGCACAAAACTCCTCAATTGTTTCAAAGATTGGCAAACCTCAAAGCCTACATGCTGAGTTTGCCAACGATCTGAAACGAAACACAGTTTTCTTTCTGTAAGAGGCCCAAAGCAAGATAATCAACGCAAATTGCATACAATTGCAAAACGGTATTCAACACCATGTTGATGCACTGGTAGACCTACTTGTCAGCGTCACCGATGATGTGGGAAGCAAGTTCATCGACAGAGTGGTTACTGTCAAATATAACCGTCTTCTAAATACGCTAATCACCAAAACGAGACGTTTAATGAACTCGGAGCCAAACTTGAAGTTCAAATTGTTAAAGGTTTGCCTGTACGTCAAGCCCTATAGATGGAATTGGCCTGCTGAGGAGGATGATGATAATGGGGGTGCTGTTGATGAGAGCAGCGGCAAGGATGGAGTTCACGTTGATGATGACAGCGAGGAAGAACTTGCCAAAACGCCAAGGCGTCATCCAAAACGACCCAGATATTCTGATTCCAAAGAGGAGATTGGATCACGCCAAAGTACTTCGAAAGCTAGCCACACTAGGAATTCCCTTGTTCACCATAACCAAAATGGAAAAATGGGGGTCCAGAGTACACCAATGGCCGTAAATCGAGATACAAGAGACATCATGTCAAGAAAAAAGACTCGAAAGCGAAGCAATGACAGCAAGAATCATCATGATGGGCAACATTCAGAAGCTTCTGCTATAATTTAACAGAGGATAAATCAAGCAGCGTCTCTTACCACTTAAGAGAGATATTCATCAATTGTAAACATTTTACATTGAATTGCTTTCACCAAGATATTATAATTAGAACCAAGATAGTCTAACTCAAAACCTTGATTTTGAAAGTTCTAAAGAGTCCAATACTTAATCTTTTCTTTATCAAAATTGACCGAATAAACCATATTTACCATCTTCAAGTCAAGAAGAACGTGATTGCAGAAATAATTAATCCACAAAACTAATGTAAATTTATTAAGATTCACACTTTTGACGATGCATTTACCGTTAAATAATCACTCTTGCTATGGGTTGGGGTTCAAGAAGTGGCAAAATGAGCGTGCAAAGCATGCAAATTCAATCTGAGAGGAAGAAAAGAGAATTTACAGAAGGACAGGCCTTAATGATCACACCCTACCATCCAAGTATAAAGCGAACCTTTAAATATCTCTTTGTGAATGTGTTGAAACCACATATTGACACACATATGCAATTGCACAGGGCAGGGGTCTCTATTGTGTTTAACAGAGACAAAAACCTAGGTGATCATTAAATTCAGACACGTGACGTTGGTTGGCAACCAACCACACATTATTACCCTAAAATAAAACAAGGGTAATGAAATATGTCTGCTACCAACCATGCTTTTCTTTTTCAAAAATTCAAAGAGTTTTTTTTTAACAATGCCTTGAAGAAGTTTTAACCAAATCTTCAAATAGTTTGCCCCAAAGGCAACAATCATAGATTTTATTTTACAGGCATGGGGTATGGACCACACCCACATCCTTTTCATGTGAGATGATGTAGAACGATTTTGGTTTCAAAGCAAAATATTGAAAATACTACCAAGCTAGATATTAGTGTTTACCAAAAAATAGCGAAATATCATAATACACATGATAAACTGAATTTCATCGCATTTTAATTATCAGCGTTGTTACTTCTCGGTTCCAGAGGAAAAACAGCTTTATGTCGGATAGTCACACTCAAAATAAACATGGCTGACTTTGAAATCCACCCACGGCTATCAACCTTATATAATGACCCTATCGTCGACTTCAATTCTTATTGAATTTGACACCGCAGTAGGTCCACAATTAACCTGAGCCTTATTAACGTAGCATAGGAGATCGGAAAACGTGGATGACTTATCCAGCTGTTTTTATCAAGGCAATCAGTGATTATTTTGATAGTTTTAATTGTAAGGGTAATTGATTACTAAAGTCTGAGTAATCAACAGCCCTGCTCACCCCAATATAAACATGCGCCGGACAAAATTGAACTTATAAACAGAAGATGGTATTCAATTACAACTACGATTGGTAAAAGCTGTTGCTTTCAAATTGTTCAAGTTGCTTTCAATTGAACATGTGATAATAAATAGTGACATTTCACGGTTTGTCGAAACAACGAATGGTTCTTCTCTTAAAATTCAATCACGATGTCCCAAAATATCAAATTCCTCGTTTGATTGCAAAAACCACTCATAATATCTATATATATAATGTATAGTTGTTCAGATCTGACTGCATTCTAAGGTCTCTAACATAACAAAGTGCGTGAAATTGTGATCGTTCTGCCCTGCAGATTATAAAAAACAATAAGGATATTTATGTGAAATACTACACTCAGTACAGGAGGACGCCGATAGACATTTCTTTGTATAATCAACCCTACAGTCCTAAGTTTTATTTCATTTCCAGTGTTGTTTCATGCCTTTCGAAAAATGAACTATGATTACGAAAGATAAGTTTGTTCTACTTGAATTCTGTTCCGCTGCATGATACTAGTCTAACATAAGGAAATGAACACGCACAGCTATAAGAAGGAACATAAATACCCTTTGGGATAAAAAAACAGTTATAGGCATTTAATTACATCAAGAATTACGGTAACAAAAAAAAGTACAAACGAGTACAATGAGTAGAATTGCGTTGATATAAAAGTAGATGTGCGGTCTTTATCTAAGAGTTTCATTTAATCCTTCTGTATCCCAAATGTAGTCATAGATAATAGCCGATCAAAGTGGATAGCATCAACTTAGTATGTTATTCAAAAGCTTACCATGAGATTAAGGATGAGGATGTTCAATATTTTTGTATTTACGGACCACACAAATTCATTGGAATTTATTTCAAACTTACGGGTGACAATTTGAAATATTGATGATTTGGCTACATAACAGAATAGAAAAATACGATAACAATTTTTTCAGCTCAATGTAGAAAATCTGCCACAGTGACGATAGAATGTCGATTCTCCTGCAACTGGCTTACATTTTGTTGAATCTTTTACAAATTTACTGTATTGAAGGAAATTTAACTGAAGTGCATCGATGTTATCGCCATGATAATTTCACTGCAAAAGGGAAATACTTTGAAGA
>JANVCG010032005.1:0-22137 GCA_025505365.1 Haliclystus inabai | reverse complement strand
GATTATCTACATAGCCAATCGGATTGAAGATCAAAGTAACTGGGAGCAGTAAGTCTTCACCATTATCTTATAATAGGGGGATAATAGGAAACCTTTGTAGGAATATTCTGATTTCCCATGTAAATGGACGTACAAATCAACTGTTTGCTCGAATCTATAGTGCGGGTCAATTTTTTATCAATTTGTTTTCTACATAGCAGATCGGTTTGCTACAGAGAAAAGCGGATATTTGTAAAAATCCTCACCACTGAAAAGATACCTCATGTTGATAGTCAAGATAATCTTCTATACCTTTGCGACAATTCTTTGACCATTACATGTTTCTTTCACGTCTTATTGATTTTAGCTCTCCTCTTGAACAAAATTCCGACTACATTACACTTGAAAAAGACTATCGCTATTACATTGAGTTTGTCTTATACGGCAGCGGCTACAAAGATTACGTTGCTCTTGGCATTGAATTACCAAATAAGCAATTAATCAGACCGTTAACACAAGACAATTTATTACGTTCATTAGGTGAGTATCAGGTCAGTGTATCGGGTACTTCGGTACTTTTCTGGCAGAGTATGCCATTTCAAAAATTTCACACTCAGCGTCAAATTGCACATTGTTGTCAAAAGGACACCCCAGAATTGCACTGCATTTCCAATTTTCCGCCATGTTTGATTTTAAATGCTGGCTAGATACATCAATTGGGGCTTTTGGGCACCTCATACTGTAGCTGGAATATGGTCCATCACAGCAGAATTTCATTAACACATATCCACTTCAGATACATGTATTTTATTTTTGTTTTTCTCATATAGATCTATATCAAAGAGAGGGAATGCTAGTTGAGGTTTACAATGATTTATCCAATCATAATATGGTAGATTTGACTTCTAATTCCAAATTTCCTGATCAGCCTGATCGTGTGTTTGTTACAAAGACGTTTAGTACATCAGGTTTAGTCAATGTTGCAAAAACTGGATTGCGATTCACAGGGTGTTTACAATTTCCACAAACTGGTTCTTATTCTTTTTGGTTTCAATGTGATGAAAAATGTCAGCTTAAAATTGATGACAAAATGATCTTCGATTTAGATAAAAAAGATTTTGATAAGTAAGTGCTTTAATATAAATACTGTAATACCAAACTATTTCAAGCTACTTAAATTAACGTTGAAATGTACAGTCAATTGATAATGGAGAGCATTCCGCAAAAAATCTGCTCTGAAACGTGTGTGATCTATCTTTTTGACCCTGCATCTACTTTCAGTTAATGGTTACGATGTCTCCTTTGTTATATGTTCTCTTTTGGCCTTGATGTTTTCTCCCTTGTCGCACAAAAGATTTCACCGGGATGGACGATAGGCTTCTTTGGATCACAGACTATATAAAACTGTTTGTATTACCCAATATACTTGGCAATGCCGGCAACATGATTTTGATCCTCCTTCCCCGTCCCAAAGTAGCCTCTCTGCGTTAATTTACAATTGAACCATGAGCGGTTCTACACATGAGATATCTTTGAAGCTGTTAATTTAAATGAATGCCTTTGTTATCATGGTGACATTTGATCATTACCCTTGAAGAGTATGTACGATTTCCTCATATTCCACCAAGTATAGCCTTACAAAGATCGTACTCTATATTTCTTATGCTTTGCATGTCGGAATTATTTTCTTTTTGTGAAATGTCTTTCGATCTTTTGCATTAGGGAAGAGACTTATGGTCCAACGGAGTATACTACTGGCAGGAGTTATTGTTTTGAGGGTTTGAATGTTCAGAAGACTTCATCTGGGAATTTTGACATGCAAATCCGTTTAAACAAGGATTCTTGGGAGTATCCGATGAGCTCCAGTTATTTCAATGTCCTTTCTTCTGGTAAGTCGATCGGATTATAGATTTGCATCACTAACATTGTATGCTGCAAGTGAGAACAACATCCCGCACTTGAAATGGTTACACACTTTTCACCAACGGAGCATTTTTTGCAGAGCAACTTACGCACCACGGTTATACACTCTGCTCCATTACCATTGCATTGACCACCAATTGTCTCTGATTCAGTGTAGTACATGTTTTCATTAAATGCTCACTGTCTGTTCGCTTGACTGTATACTGGCTTACTGAGAATCCACAAATCTATATAAGTAAAAAAGCATATAGCAGCAGACAAGTACTTGTTTCTTGCTGTTAGCTATTATCAGTACTGCTCAGTGAGGCCAAAAGGACTGACTTCGCCATTACAGCTAGATCAGGTTGAACTTGGCAAGTGGTGAAAATCTACACATTGCGCAAGACAACCATGTCATGCAAGTAAAACATGTCAGTAAAAAGCATGTACTTTATACACGCAAAAGGGACCCGGGTCAGTATGAAATCAGTATGGAATTCGTATGAATAGTATGTTCGAATCATCAATGAATTGAAACAAAAGCAAGCGAGTTAATACGACCCCGAGTTTCGCTCGTTATATACGGACAAAGGGAATATGACATCACAGTTTGCAATCTCGGATAACATTCAGCAACTGTAAAGCCTTTCCCGATATTCCATGGAAATTCGCGAGTATGATATAGATGCCTCGCTTCGTCTTTGCTCTTTTCTTTGAAACTAATGTAATTTTCGGCTTCCTGAATGTAATATTGTTTCTTCGTGTGTTTCATGCTTAAGTAATCATCGTTTTCAATATTTTTATACTGTTACTTTATTATTACTATCATTTCTGTTGCCTAACTTTTACAGATGGTGATTTGACCATTATCGAACCTCCTGTTGTTGTTTCTGAGTCGTCAACAAGCCTCGATGTTTCATGGAATGATATTATCATGCCAACAAGATCTAATTTTATCTTGGATCATTACGAGGTTGTTTATCAGGCAGCCTCATCAACCGAATTGCAACGCAAGAGTGTCTCACTTGGAAGTAAGAGCGTTCGATTGGATGGTTTGATGAAATGGACTAATTATGACGTTTATGTGACGTATTTTGGTAGTACATACAACGTTTTTGGTATTTTGGCTACGATTAGAACTCTCGAGGATGGTAAGACATACTTTCAATGATTGTTTGAAAAAAAAAAGGTGTTAAAAAAGATTCACTTGGTATCTTCTCTCCATCCCGTTGATATCATTTCTACTGCTCCCAATTTCAATTTGGTTTACATTATCAAATATGTTTTCAGGTTTGAAGTAGAGGAAACGCAAATTTTCTCTTTCTGTGTCCACTTAAGGCTAGGGCAAACGTCGCGACTTTTCCATCAAACATCATCCGACTTTGCATACAACATTGTACAAATTTTCCATACGACAAAGTCGGATGATGTTGGATGGAAAAGTCGCGACGTTTGCCCCAGCCTTTATAAAATAATAAAAATCTATGGAAAACCCAAATAAACTTTTATTCGAATAGTCGAAATTTTTCTGCAAAAGACTGAAATGTCTATTTAACAAACGAGGTCGAGTTTGTGATTGAAAATGATACTACATTACAGAGGCATTCTATTTGCCAACCAACAACCACTCAAAGCAAACTGCACACTCTTCAAAAAGATAATTAAAGTGACAGAATCAATAAAATCTCCTCAACTCCACGCAAAATAACTTTTTCAGCATTAATTTAGTCAGTTTTTTGGCTAAAAGTTAGACTTTGTGTTTGACATAGATGGGGTTGGAAGACCCCCCGGGGACATAACGGATGCTTCCATCTGCTTTTTAAGCAACCACAACAGCTCTATTCAGTAAACATCTCTGTTATCATTTGAATACTTCCTTTTTTTTGGGGGGGGGGTCTGGCAAATCGCCCTAAAACAAACCCACAAATGATAACCTTTCCCGTAATATATTACTAATAGGGAATGATCTTAATTTATTCTTTGTTTTGTTTCATGACAGTACCTGAAAACTCCCCGTTGTTTTTCACTGAAGATTCCGTCTACTCAAGTGCCGTAACCCTTGTCTGGAACGATGTTCCATTCCGGTATCAAAATGGCATTATCATCGGTTATGACATTCAATTCAAAGCTCCTGAGCGAGTTGACGCAGCGTGGGAAACTAAAAGAATCGATGCAAAAGCAAATAAGGGCACCGTGAACGAGTTACACGAATTTACTGTTTATCAATTGCAAATAGCTGCCGTGACATCTGCTGGAGTCGGAGTCTTTTCAGATGTAGTTACGGTCAAGACTTTAGAGGACAGTAAGTGGGTAATGAGACGATAAAGAGAATATTGATATTCAGAAATTAGTGGAGACTTACGCTTTGCATAAGGAAGAGATATTGCTATTAAAATCCAAATTACTCCATATTGTGTTGAGGTATTTCGTGTCCTAAAGAAGCTATAGAGGGAAGAATTGAAAATGCCTTGGATTGGATGATTTAAAAAAACTCAATTTACCTTTATACTATGTAAATTTTGGTTTTCTCATTGCGTAACCAAAAGTACTTTTATCAGGAATTTTTTTGACTCCAAGAAATAATAGTATATGCTATATGATTAGTAAATCTGTTAAGCGTAAATTTACACAATTATGAATGACATTGTTATATCAATGCTGATACAGTTTGATTTTGATTTATCCACAACCAGGTTAAGCATTCTCAGCTTTTTTTTTAACCGGAGTGGGTTCACATAATGATATAACAAGGTATTACCTGTATTTATGGCCGGATGCCTTCCTGACGCCAACCAATGGTGCTCCGGCAAGGGATTGAACCCAAAACCCTGAGGATCAAGGTCCAACACCCTAACCACTACACCAGTTTGTTGCACCCCATAACAAATCCTTCCAACATAAACCTAGAAGAACAGAACGATCAATCATTAAATACTGAATAACGGCTGCTAATGCGTGAATGCGAACTAACAATTCAATTGTTGTCCTGTATAGACTGGGCCACTTAAAAGCAGGAATTGTATTGATTTTTTACCTTTGCTTCTATTGTGTTTTGTCCATAGAGCCGTCAGCTCCTCCTGAAGACATCACTGCCGAAGCTGTCGATGCTACAACATTAAAATTCAGCTACGGTCAAGTAAAATTTGACGATCAAAATGGAGTAATTACAGAATATTCTATCCGATACAAAACGTCTAATTTTGCAAGTGAATTAAGAACAATCAACGTTAACCACACTACTTTCTCTATAGCTATAAATTATTTGAGTTTTTATACAATGTACGATATATCGGTAGCTGCTTCAACGCAAATCGGAATCGGACCGTTCAGTGAGGTTATCCAACAAAGCACTAAAGAACACGGTGAGTCAGTAAATTGCGGCAAGCACATGATGAAATCGTGAGCTGGTTTTAACCGTAACAGACGAATGAGATTCAAAGCTTATGGTTAGCTTAGAAAATCTAATAGGATCATGCGAAAAAGTGCATCCAAATTTACTTTACAATTCTTGTGTCTAGTCTCTGCATGTTCTATTTCAAAAGATGTCTCTTTTATATCAATTCATCTTCATCGTTTATTTTTGTGTCCTTTTAAGCTCCAACTGCCCCACCAAATCAAATCACAGGAGATGTTCTCAGTGCTACGTCGGTTCGCCTTCAATGGAATGACATCTTCGAGGGGAATACGCACGGTGAAATTACAGCTTATTCTGTTCGTATTAAACCACACACACCTGGTGTTGACACGAGTGAAAGGCAATTCAGTGAAAAAAGTGCTATCATTGACAATTTAAATGAGTTCACGTTATATGACTTTCATGTGGCTGGAATTAATAAAGGAGGAGTTGGTGTCTATTCGTCGAAGGCAAATACACTCAGAACACACGAATCAAGTGAGTTTGGTTTTATGTGGTCGGTTACGTAGGGAAGATCATAAGTAGTCCAACGCCATAGCTGTGTAACTTCTAGCTTTAATATATTGTATCTATCCTTTCAGTTAAATCAGTTAACAGATACACCAGAGCATCAGGGCCCAATAAGTGGGTTACTTTGATACGGTTGGGACAAGACTGTTCCGCAATGCCCTATTGTTACGTTGCTATTCACTGGCAAAGGGAAGTGTGCGGAGCTAATAGAGGTCTGGTGTCTAGGCTATGAGTATTCCATTTTCATAAATATCCCGATACCCCCAAATCGCGTGTTTTTGTGAAAAGGAGAGACCCAGAAGTACACAAAACTTCAATTTTCCCACCATTTGGAATTCAGAATCGTAGCTTTAGGTATCTCATGGTTGGACTTTTGTGTTTCGCATCAGGAAATTCACAGCAGGAGTCTTGTTGTCTTTATTTTCAATTTGATACACGAAATGGTACATATACTGAAATATTTCACTGTATTTTTCCATGTTGATTTTCCATCTACTATCATAATATTGAGATATGTATTTTGAATTGAATAAAAAATAAAACTAGCTGTCGCGCAAAATCTTGACAATCTTCTTTTTCATAACGAATATTGATCTCTTGATAGTCCGTTGATGCGATCACTCATATAAACATTTTTATCTTCACAGCACCTAGTCATTACCCACTCAATATAACAGCATACAATGTATCGCGAAGCTCTGTGAGAATAAATTGGTTAGAATTACCAGAAGACGATCGTAATGGTATAATAACACGATATGAAGTAATTTATTCAGATGACGATGAAACATGGACCAGCCATAACGTTGGAGACCCAAGCCAACGGACAACCGTTATAAACAATTTAAAGTATTTCACGTTGTATTCCATGCGAATGTTTGCAGCTACATCTGTTGGTATGGGCCCTGGAAGTGAAATTATCAACGTCATGACGGGAGAGTCTAGTGAGTTTATCGTTTCATTACTATCGTTGCGATAAATCGATTCGCTCATTGGCTAGATCGATCACCACGTGATATGATGGTATAAGACAAATGTTGTGCTTATCGGAATTGATAATGAAACGTATAGGCAATGCCATTCTGTTTGATAGTTTCCCTATCAGACGGTTCATAAACAACTTCCTTGTGTTCTGTTTTATATAATTGTGAATTATTGTATTTTCAACATGTATGGAACAAATTGCATGTTATGACTCACACATCTATAAACTTTGAGTTTGATAGATGTCTAAACGGAACTGTTAATTTCGTTTCCTTTTGAAGTGAAAAAGATTTGAGTCCACATTATTTCAATTTTTCTTCTCTCATCAGCACCAATCGCAGCTCCATCGAATTTAACGGTTACCCATTCAAAAAGAAACAGTATTGTTCTCTCTTGGCTTGAACTAGAACCAGATGACCGCAAAGGAATCATTCGCGGCTATGTACTCTCGCATAAACTGGTATCAGAAGCAGGTGGCACACGGCAAACTCTCACAATTTATGGTAACCAGATGCTTTCTGGGACAATACGAAGTTTGGAATTTTATTCAAATTATACGGTCAAAATCAAAGCCTTTACTAGCAAAGGACCTGGTCCAGATAGTGAACCCATACACGCGGGTACTGGTGAAGGATGTAAGTGATAAAATAAATAAAATTAAATCGAATACGGAAACGTACCTTTCTTTATAGTTATTTGATGTTGGAGCTGAAATATTTTCAAATTTTTTTGAAAAATGAATTTGGCTATTTATTTTGTGATTTTAAGATGCCCTTCGTTCTTTCGTTTACATAAAATCTAATGCAAACATAGAAAGCTATTTTTAGACGGTTTTTATTTCAATGTTAAAATAATAAAAGTTTATTCAAAGTCAAATTAATAATTCCACGTCATATTTACATAGTGATACAATGTAGACATGGGTTTAATTATGGTTTTATGTTTCTCCATCTTTCAAATTGCCTTGCATCTGAGGGTCTGCGGCTTCTGCATTTCGATATGGCACTAAATGGATTCGATTGAAATCAGAAATGCTTCAATGAATACTTTGTGTCTAATCCACCATATAAGTGTATGGTTCACCTTCTCCCTTTTACTTATTCACAAAATGTGCTAACTCTGAATGTTCAAATGCTGATTTGCGTCGGACTGTAAGTCACTTATGACTCAGGCTAATTGGATTTCTGAATTCAGTAGCTTGTTGGCTTTCATGATTGTTTTACAGGTCAGTGCGTAGATCTTCAAGTCATAACGGCAACCAAGCAATAGGGTTTCTTGTTGACTTATTTTAAACCAAAGTGACCATACTAAATTAGCTAAAATGTTTTCTGTTTCCAGTTCCCATCATTCCGCCGTTGAATTTTACTTTGATCAGCTTAACGGGTACATCAATCGTTCTCACTTGGGCAGAGGTACCCACATCAAAAGAAACAAATGGTGTTGTAAGTATGCCATCCTAATATTGTCATTGATACGCTAATGCTAGGGTATCATGTTGAAATTAGGTTTATGGAGCAGATTTTTTAGCGTTGGTAAAGGGAAATTTATATTGAAATGTTTATAGCTTTTGAGCTACCGTTCCTTCGTTAATGGATTGCGGGAATGCTGACTTTTATGAATCAAAACCGATAATTGCGATATCATTAAATATGTGATGCCAGTTTTATGGGGAAGGATACATTGATATATAGTCAAAACATGTTCACTGGCACTTTTTCCTATAGGTAAATGAATACTTTGTACATGATAGCAGACTTTAAATATAGCCTTATACTCGCTTCTGAAAACAGTTTTGTTGGAAAATATACCACGACTTCTAGAAAAACGACCAAGAACTTCTGCCAGAGAATTGGATTCTGAGTTTTTTTTTAGGTTCTTGGTTACACCGTGTTTTACCATGTTCAAGATTGTTCACCAAACCCATATCCCGGATGTAATGAAAGTCTTTTATTGAATGTAACCGTCGAAGATGAGACTGACGTGAGCATCTCAGGCCTTCATGAATACACAATTTACAATTTCAATGTCCATGTTTTGAACGTTGTGGGGGTTGGTCCCCCATCGCTTACGATCACCATCCGTACAGATGAAGGGGGTAAGTATAGGAAAATGATTGACTAGCTTCTTTGTCTGTCTACTAGAACCGTTTTTAAAGGGATTCAATTCAATCAACTTGACTGCAAACCCTATCACTATCAGTATAAGTCCAAATTATAAGAGTACCTACTGAAATCCAAAGTGTTTTTTTTTATTTCTTTCAACACCCTGCCTAAGATTTAAGTTCCGAGGCCTAAACTGCAGTATCCACGAGTCACTGTTAAGGTGTAACTCCGGTAGGCCTCCTTGGGCTTTGACATTCCCAGGATGTGTAGCTTTGAATGTGCTCTTGGCCCCAATGATGTATGTTGATACTATATCTGAAGCTCGTTGAAACGTTGGAGTTCACCCAACCTAAGGCTCGTGAAGGCTAAATTAATTTCAATTTATTTTTACCCCTAAAATTATCGCTTGATATTTCAATTATGAAAATATAACATATCATTTAATTTATGTGATCAACAGTACCACAGTCACCGCCAACAAATATTCAAGGTCACCCTGTTAATGATACGGAAATCGGTGTGTTTTTCAACCCGATTCCAAGAGAATCACGAAACGGAATAATACTTGGTTACAACATAACGCTTCGAAGGATTAATAATCAACCGCCCGATATTGCATTATCTGACAGTAAAATCTCTCGTCATAACTCGAGAAATCGGAGATCAATATTAGAACCAACGTATGGCGATATTACAACAGTAATTGTCAATCAGAATGATAGTTATGTCATTTTACACAATCTAACTGCTCATCATTGGTATCAGATCACGTTGGCTGGGTTCTCATCCGCTGGTGTGGGCGTCAGTTATACTTTTAATGCAACGTGTACGCAGAGAGGTAAGAGATAATATCTGCTGGTCTAAGCGTGCATTTTCCATCCGTCAATCACTTCTCAATATTTGATTCTCTAATGCTACTGAAAGAATGGTGTTTGTAGGCAGTATTTAGTGTACCCGCTTACATGCAATTCGGAAAAAGTAAAATTCCTCCTTATCTGGGTACTGCATTTCAAACCCAATTATCAACTTTGTGTTCAGGTCCTTGAAAGCAATTTTGGATAATAGTGCAGTGAGATTCGCATTGAATGTAGACATAGTTGGTTACACTTCTCTTCCAACCGAGGCCGCCCTCACATAGTCACTCTATCTTTGCAAGAATGTCATACTTTTTCTGACGGTGAAGGTGGTAAATCCACCTGGACCATATCTGCATCAATGAGTGAGCTACGTTTCGACGGCATAACGGACAGTCGTAACGCAATAAAAAATGTTTTGATATCCGTGGATTTATTTAGTTTAGATGTGACAGCATTAAATCGTCATCCTAAAACCTGCAAATAGGCAAATTTTCATCAATATGAATTTTATGCTGTGTAGAGAAGTTGATTGCACTTCATTCTGTGGTAAACGCTTATTTTTGCAGTGCCATTGGTTGCCCCTGATGTCTTCACCATTGATAAATATTCACTGGATAAGATTACAGTTTCATGGGGTTCTATCACTGAAGAGAACGCTAGAGGTACTGTGATTGGTTATCTCGTTGTTTATTACGTGAATCGGATTTATGATCGAATCATACCACAAAAATCTCAAATGGAAAGATTGGTTGATTATACTGTTCATAGTATTGAATTAACTGGCCTCGAGAGATTTAGTCAGTATTACGTATCTGTTGGAGCTGTGACGTCAGCTTATGTTGGTCAGTTGTCTTTGCCTAAATCTGCAGGTGAGAAGCTGCTATAGTGTATACTATATGCTTTCAGGTCTACCCGGTTGATTCATGTTTCTATATATAGGAGTTGTAGAGGAACAATAGGGCTTCTATGGGGCTATACGATTTATCTGAGCAAAATGCCTTCAATGTCCCCCTATGTATGTAGTATTGTAGATGGTATTTTCGTAACAAAGACACCCGTACCAGTCTTCTATTACTATAGAGCAGTGACGGTAAACGCTGATTATTCTATCGCGGTCGTGACACTGCTGTTCCACTTTTGCAGATTTCTGGTCCTTGATTGTGAAGTGCAATTTGCCCTGGACCACTTCATCTGCCTTCCTAAATTTGGTACTTAGCGATTTTCAGTTGGGAGTCGAGACTGAATTAAATCTTGGGAGTGGGACCTGAATGATCTACACTACCGAAATCACTATTGTTTTTCAGGAATTCCTAGGTGTCTCTCGATCTTTTTTCACCCTAAATATTAATACAAACCTGTCAGTTTACGAGCAAACTTTTCTGTATAGAGAAAAATTACGCATAAGCTGTCGATTAAGCAATTATACGCGCGTGATGATCGTACCTTTGCGACTGAAATCGTTGCGTGCTTTCACAGTTAGTATCTGATTCATTTGTTTCACAATTTACAACAATGTCATTCTCCTTTAAAGGCTAGCTTGATTTGAACCTTTGAAGTCAAACAATTTCTCTAATGCACTCTAGGTCACGTTGCCGCTCATCTTTTTGAGAATTCGGATCTTGTTCTTAATTTAATTGAATTGTTCATTTGTTTCTTGGCAGAGACGTGTGTTTGCGTTGAGCAATTCTCAACAAATACGTATGAGTTCGATCCGTTTTTATCTTCAAATGGATTATCTCAAGATCCGATTGGTATATTACCAGAAGTACTGACTGCAATGGTGAGCTTTTGTTGTGGTGAATGTAAGAGTACACAGCGCCCTTCAATTGATTGGCAATTTGATAGTCAGCGCAATAGTTCATTGAAGACGTCACGTGATTCTTTCTTACGCGGTGATGCTGATTTTAACTTACCGCATTCCTCTAGATCATTGGGATCTGATGATAGTGATTACATACCTGTTTATAAATCACCAAGCTCATTAATCATAACAAAGAAACCCACTGATATAGAGGATCATTTCCCAGAGGTTATGGCGATTGTTATGAGTTTGTTAACTGAGAATTGGCGAATACTGTTTGTAATATTACTACTGACTGTAGCTGTGGGTTGTCTGATGTGGATTTTGGTAAGTTTCTTTCTGGTTCATAGTTTGAAAAATATGAATGCGTACATCTAGAAGCTGTTTGAGACTGAAGTGTCTTTCATTCGATGACTTATTTCATGTACTGAGTTTCTTAATACTTGGAATGAAGTGAAAATGATACTGCTTTGACATGCATGATATCAACTCTGGAGTCTTGCCGATGATCGGATGGATACGTACTTGAGTAATGAATGGTCTTTTTATTAATAGTAGCTTTATTATGTTACACACACCTACTCTTGAAGAGTGATAAATCTTCATCTAACAGATCGTTTACTGTGAATATGGCCTTAGTAAGAGATTTGCGTTACAGTTTATATCTTGACAATCTTACTTGTTGGTGTCTCGATTTCAGGAAAATAATTACACTGGTGATAAGTACGTCGTTGCAAAAGATGGATCGCATCGTGGTATTTGGTGGTCTTTTGTAACGATTACTCGAATAGGGTAGGTCCATGATATTGCTAAATACATTTTGTTTGTTTAAATCCATCTGTTAGCCACGACCACCTAATCATGAAGTCTTTTGCACTGGGGTGTCTTTTCTGATGCCAAGACAATAGTGCTCCGACAAGGAATTTAGTCAAACACCCTAACCACCAAGGCAACACTGGAAGTATGGTATTGGAAGTCGCTACAATCAAATTCAAGTCATTTGAAAAGCTTGTTGTTTGACAGGCAGGATTTCTAGATAAACCTATCTATCAAAGTACGAAAGCAAGTCTACACAATCTACCCAATAGTATAGGCTATGAATGGGAATTCTATAGGCCTATCGCTATGCAAAACATACTTGCTAATGATAAGCCGTATCACGTTTACTAAGTGACTCCGCTCACATGATGGCTATGCGTCAAACAGACTGTGATTCACCATTCGTCACGTGACAATGTGTTGCGCTATGATTGGCCTAGAATCCCATGGCTTCTACTACTGATTGCAGAATTGCATTAAGTTGTAGAGGCTTCACCCTTTGTGAATTGTTTCTATAGATACGGTGATATAGTACCATCGTCAATGAAAGGAAGATTAATAGCGTGCATTTGGATGCTGTTCGCTATATTCGCCTACGCGTTTTACACGGGTATCGTTACAACAGCGATTATGAAATATGCTTATGAAGATGGAAATAATCGTCGATCGACCAAAATTCTTGTGAGTTGAATTGACTATTAAATTGAGTTATTGTAGGTAGCCTGTTTGCAGACCCTATACAATTCAAGATTGAGGTTGTGATGTCACAAATGCTTATACACGTTACTTTCACAAGTAATTTGATTTTCTTTCTCTCGAATATTCTGCTGGTTCCCGGTTTAAAGAAACCATTTTCTTACCTTACCACATGCACCCAGAAAGACAAGCACTTTTCTTTTGAATAACTCGATTTTCGTTTGCTTGTTCCATAGAGAGTTGCGATGACAGAAGAAAGCCAACGTTTTGCTGCTAAGAGATTCTGGAACGTATCGTTCGGTGAGACAGGAAAAGCCATAATTCATAGCCCTTTTCACTTTACACACTTTTAGCCCGGGTTAACGCTCACCTGATTCCAACCCTTGTAGAATGCAACTAACCCGGGTTAGTTTTCAACCCACCTTCATGACGTAGGCTCTACCCTAGTTGAATTGGGTTTGACCCGGGTTAGATCTTCAAGTGTGAAAACAAACTAGGGTCGAACTTGAGGTAGTTTCCACGCGCGGGAGAATTGTCTTAAATTGTACTCAAATCAAACAGATCGATATTTTACCGATTTTGACATATATTCGAAGTCAAATTTACTGATTTTTCTACGGATAATTTCAATATTGCACATAAACAATTATCAGAGACAGAAACTGACCTAGATTTACGACTTTGCTTCTATATAAACATTCTAAAATGCAATATTATTGACGAAACATCTGGAAATTCCCCCCTCATGTTTGCATGCGATTAGCCAAAAAAGTGTGTTCGACCCTAATTTGTTTTCACACTAAAAACTTACAACCTGTGGAAGAGGGTAAGTCTGAACACAACCAAACTATCGGAAAGTGGGTTGAACCTGGGTTAAAAGTGAGCAGTGCATGGAAAGGGCTTATGCATTAACTGCTTCTAGCTACTAACTTTTCTTGAATTTGATAAAATCTGGGGGTTTGAATTTAGCAACTCAAGTGCGAAATGATTGTCAAGATGCTAATATCTCATCTAATTGTTATTGTAAACTTACAAGTTAATTTGTTTTTCCAGAATAAAATTCTATTATTTATGTTGAAACTTGAAGCTATGTAAGTTTCCCAATGATTTTAGGTAGTAAACTGGACCATGTGTCTCGTCCCCGTTGCAAAATTATTCTAGCCTCCCTTTCATCGTTCTGTTATGTAATTTCTGAAGTAAAAGTCTCTTCTAACTTATAGTGTTGACATCATCCAATCAGCAGCTAGCAGCCTCGTTATTGGATTCCAATGAAATTGATGCGATTGTGATTGACAGTTTGACAAGTGGAGCATTTACGTCATTGGTTGATGAATCAAAATTTGAGATCAGAGAAATTAAAGATTTAAAAATGACTTATGGGGTTTCATTTGATCGTAACGCGACTCAATTGAAAACGTGTGCTCGAAGATTTATCAAACAAAATAAAAAAGAAATTTATTCAAAGCTTGCGAAGATACAATCCTTTCAGAAAGTGAGTAGCCTTCTTACTGCGTTTACACTCTTCGATTAAAAGACGTTTGAATTTACCATGAATCTTCAATGAAATGATCTGCAAAGCTGTACCATAAGATCAGTCAACCAGTAATGGTGAGATCTTTTGGAGTAATTTGTATCAAAGTAGCTATATATCTCGATGAAAAGAGCTACTGTGATTTATCAAAAGAGCTGTTGTGATTTATCAATATTTATCAATATAGATATATGTGATTTTAGATGAGGTCTTACTGCTGAATTGCTGATCGATTTCAACACGTTTTGTGACACAATGATCTGAATTTTCAAGATGCAATATTTTAACATGTGACTCTCTGTATACTGGTTGGTAAACTGTTGTTTTCTGTTCGATTTCAGCTTGAAAAACGATCTGCATTTCAAATATTAGCTTTTGATCTTCTACACTGGAAGAGCCCTGTGTTTGGCATTGTGATACCGTGCCTTATTGCTTTCGTTTGCGTATTTTGTATGGGTGGCACCGCATATCATTATCTTATCTACAAAAAACGGCAAAAAGGTGAGTTGCGTTTCGCAAAACAGCACAATCCTGATCCAATCTTCTACGAATACATTAGATGTCACATTGGCTTGCTACTAATTTGCCACTGTTGTGTAGCAAGAATTAGCATTCGGAAGCATAGAGAAAAAGAATCCGTGCAATTTGATTGCTTGATCGCAATGTTTTGATGACTGAATAGGCAGACTTTTGGATGAATTAAGGCGTACCTTTTTTTTCATCTTAAAAAGGTGTTACAGGGCCCTACCGTACTTTGGGAAGGTTTTTAATTCACGTCCACCAAATATAGAAGGAGCGATGTGCAGAATTTGACACATTTGCTTCGGCGGTCTGGCCTCATTTTTATTCACGTTTGTATAATAATAGTTTACACACAGATTCACTCCTTTGATAACTGAATGGGGATGGCATTAAAAAAAGCTACTGGATGTAAGTGACCATCAATGGTCGAAGTGCAGTATGGTTGTTTTAATCCCCATCCACCCCCTTGTATGTAGGGCTGCCCAGTCATCCCCTTCGTTGTGAGTTAGTGTATACCATTCAGATTAAATCAATATTTTATTTCAGTAAAAAAGAAGATTAGAGATATCATAGAAGAGAAGTTCAGTTTGACAAATGATAAACAACTTTTTGTTGAACAATTCATTCAAAGCATCATGAAAGATGTGAAAAAACGAGAGAAAACTAATATGGATCAACGTATTGATATGATGAAGGCTAGAGGCTCTCGTTTGATCTCACGAAATATAGTTGATATATATGGCGTTCAACCAGAGAAAAAGACTACTACTGCGAAACAAGAAGCCAAGGAAGGGAAGAAATTGAAACTCAAATTACCATGGCATGATATATCGAGAGATACAGAGGATGAATCTGTGTCGTAACAAATGTTCCCTGAAAAAAGTTGAGTACTGCTTCAAGTGACGTACACACTTTATGAGTTCTGTCACTCATTATATGTAACCACCTACAAAGCAAGGGTTGCCCATGAAAGTAAGAATACATACGCCTTTTGAATCCTAAATTGCAAGCACCAAGGTATTACTACCAACAGTGGGAATGAAGATACTTGAACACTACATACACGAATGAACATAAAGTCTACACGTAGGCTTGGTTCAACTATTGTATTATGATTTACGTATTTGCTATTTTAACGAGGCTGAAATTAGCCTATAGTAACAACGTTGTGTTGACCACATCTATATGAGTTGTCTTTTCATAACGTAATATGTATAGATATATAATTTACCATTGATCTAGATAGTTTTTTGTAAATTTCGATTATCAAATTCACTTTTTTTCAGCTACAATCAAACAGTGCAAAATATGTTCCAATGAAAACGTTTGTAATTTTGGCCCTGTTCATTCTATTATTGCCAATCTTCATCATATTTTTTACTCCTTACTCTTTATAGTATATAAATACTTCTCAAGGAGACATTTGAAAATATCCCTTTTGGCAACTTCCTTCATTGTAGCAGGCAGAGCGTTCCACTTGTGCGCACCAGCATGTTGAAATGAATGGCGATGGCTTGACTTGATGTATATGTCATTGTGGGAGTGAGATCTTGTTTTCGTGGTGTGTGGTTGTTGAAAAATATTGGAAATCAATGGAGGAGCTAAATTGAATCTAATTCTATGAGTGAGCATTTTTTGATGTGAGGTAATTCTGTCTCTGATCGAGAGCCAACCAAGTCGACTTTGCATACCAGAGACAGGAGTGCGATAATTACAACAGAGTATTGCCCTCATTCCTCTGTTCTCAAATCTCTGGAGACAATCGAGATGTTTTATTTTGTAATTCCCCCATACGACAGCACAGTATTCAAAATGTGGCAGAACATGGGTTTTAAAATTTGTAAGGAGATTTATTCCTCAAGAATCGGCTAAAATTGTTTATCAAGATATCGGATTAATGTTACAAGATGAAATAGATGAGGCTAGTTTACTTGCAATGCTTAGAAAATAATCGTTAAATGTGTTAGCTACGGTTATTTTGTCAGTAGTAAGTTTATCGTTTATGTTTAAAGTATTTATGATGTCTGCAGTTTTTGTTCTATTTGTAAGTATTTCTTTTAAAAATTTCCACATTTGTTTAGAGTTAACCTTATTTTGTAATAGATTTTCATGGTAGTAACTTTTTTTACAGTTTCTAAAATATGGGTGAATTGATTTCTATATTGTTTAAATAATTTGTAATAAGTTAGATAATTTGTCGTAATAAATAATTTGTAATAATCTTCGCGCTTGGTTTTTAACATTTTGGCATGGTCATCTAAATAAATATTCCTTATTTTTGCTTTGACTCTGATTTTTTTAAGAGGTGCAAATTCATTGACGATTGTATTAAATACTATTTGCCACGCATAGTAGGCGTCATCAACGTTTGGAAATTTGTCCAAAAAATCCCAATCAGTTAATTTGATGGCAAGATTGATTGATTGCTTAAGTAGGGGGTGACGTTCATGTAATTGATTGAACTTCAGCCGCGGCCTCAAATCAAGGAATTGTTGATTACGTGTACATATTTCTTTCCCCTGCTATATTTTCATACATATAGACAACATGAGCACCTTATTCTACCCAAGAAAATTACAGTTGATTCAGAAAAACTTTGTGACTTATAAATCTATGAAAACTCCAAACTTTTATCTGATTGGCGTTTCTGCGTTGAGTTGTATATCTCTAATAAAATAAATCAAAATATACCAAATAAAAAAGAAAAGAAGTGAGACATATTGGTAAGCCTAATAAGAACGTAGGCATTTGTATTTATCAAATTTTACTTAATCGAGTGGATTTTAGGTGGGGCATGAAGGAGTCTCTCTCTACTATTCCGATCAGGGTTGACGCTGAAAATCTATTTATGGATGATTCCCACACTTAAGAAGACCTCTGTTTCTTGCAAATTTATGTGTTTCAACAATCGCGTAACCCAGAACCTACTTCGTCTCATAGCTGCCAACGTTTACAATGTGTTTCTTACGATGTGACACTGTCTCCCTTGGATTGGTATTCATTGTGCGCAGGCTCTGTCAAAAAGATGATACAAGTATGGATCGACCTCCCTTTGTTGTGTAATTCCGTGCTCAGTTTTGTCATGCAGATAATTCCAAAAATCACTGTAGCTGGCAAAGGCATATATATAGGTACTGTGTGTTGTGTGTTGATCTGCCGCAGTGTCTGCATTTGTTCTGCTATTGTTCCTTCTATGCGTGCAATTCGTATCTTTATCTTACACAAATACAGTCTCACACAGAAGGGTTTATTGTCTTTACTCAGCCAGCTGTTCAATTGTCCTCTTCCTACCACGTGGTATTGATTGACAGCGAATTCTATTGTTGTAAGCTTCCCGCGTGACGGTCCAGCGACCACCTGCAAGTCACGACCGGTCGCTTCGTGTTTTCCTGCCCTGTTTTTCGCGACCTGTCGCTTCTCGTTTACGAGATAATTTTACTTTCTTTCAACATATTAAACTCTTTGGATTTTATCAATCATGCAAGATTCGGTTAAAACTGTATCATCTATGGAGCCACCAACGTGTAATGTTATGCCATCTGCAGAAAAAAAACCAAGAAGATCGCTAACTTTGGGCGAGAAAAAAGTGGTTTTAGAGCTGCGAAAAGAAGGCAACAGCGCCAGAAAGATCGCCGTGCTTCTGAACTGCGGGAAAACACAAGTTCAGCATTCAATCAAAAATGAAGATGGCATTTTACAAGATTTAAAGACGCATTCACTGTCTCATGTTAAAAGAAGGCGAGCAAGTAGTGGAAATCAAGAAATTAATGAAATGACATACGCGTGGTTTCTAGAAACAACTCAACATGGGATCCGTGTTCCTGGCTCAATGATTCAGGACAAAGCTAGACAGTTCGCGCGATTGCAAGGAAATAACGATTTTAAAGGCAGCAACGGATGGCTTGAGTCATTTCTCAAATCAAGAAAAATATCATTACGAAATCAACTAAATGATGCCCATACCACGGATTCATCAGAATCGTCATCTCAACTCAACAACTCGAAGCAGTCTGCAGTCGAGTTGGGTGTCAACATGGCAGATGTTTTTATTGTTACCCAAATTCGGTTGAATAATATCCACAATAACACTGCAAACGCAGACACTGACGAGAACGCAGTTGGTAGCGACAGTGAAGGTATCAATGTGCTATTGTGTTTTAGTGGAGCGGGTGAAAAGTGGGCTCCTATAATTCTGGGCTCTGAAGAAACTTCACCAGATTTTGACGCAAAATGGCTACAGGAGTTCCCTATGGAATTCACAAGTCAATGCAGTGACGACAAAGAAATTACCATGACAACATCTGCCTCTTTTATCCAATGGACATCAAATATCAACAAGAAAATGATTGAAGCAAAAAGAAAAGTTTCACTTTATGTTCACAATGATTTACCTTGTACTACAGATGTTGATTTAAGTAACGTTCATCTCAAACCCCTCAACATCTTACCGGAGTGCAATGGTATGGAATCACTCATCGAAAAAGTTATTGAAGCTTTCAAATTTCATTTCAGAATTCAGCAGTTAGCTTATGCTGAAAATAAAATTAAGATCAAAAAATCAAAATCTAGGGACTTTCTCTTGAATTGTACACGCCGCGATACATTTAACTGGATACTAAGAGCGTGGACGATGGTGTCATTGGAAAGGATCGCATTTGAAACACCAGCATTCAATCCCACGTCAAACAATAGCAACAAACTTTCACAGGATGTCCCACCAATTGATTACGCTAGAGTTACACCTACTTTAGCAAATATATGTAAAGAATTGTTTGGTACAACTGTTGAGAGACTGGTGAAAGACCATTTACCAGAGGTTGTTGATACTGCTCCTGAAAAACTTCCAATTGAAGGAAATCTTCCCCAGTCAAATGTCGTTGAACAACCTCAACCATCGCACAATCTGGTCCTAGAGGCTTTAGGGCTTGAACGAAAAGTAATACCCACTGTTCCTGATAAAAAGTTGACGCCAATTCCAAAAGTCAAATCTTCTACACCTATCACCAATACATCTGGTAATATTGCAGAAGCAGAAGAGGCAGTTAATAAACTTTATCGTTTTGCCATTTTATCTGGTTCAACTGAATTGAAAAGCAGCATAGAAGCAGTGGATACAATTATAAAAGAGCGTTTTGTTAATAAAAAATAAATATTTGTCGATCGTAAGGACAAAGCTGGTTTCAGGCCTGTACTCGTTGGTTATATCCAGATATTGAATATAGTATATTATTCCATGTAAATTCATCTAGGCATGACCGGATCTGGCAAAGTCAAGTAGTAGGCCTATCGTACCGTCTTATCCGAATCAAGATTAACTCACAGTTTCATGAAATAGACTCAGACTTTGCTGTACCTTTTTATTTTAAAACTGTATCCCCTATCATTCACTCATTATAAGCTTGGATTGTATAATATTAAGAAATAAAATCAAACGCTGTAGCTGATCTTATAAGCAAATTATTTCTTTGAAGTTGTCTGTAATATCCATAGACAAGGGGGAATATTTCATGGGGCTTCATTGTAGCCCTCCTTGGGTGAAGTTTACGCATCCAGTTGATCCTCTAGGTAGAATACTGTTTGTAAAATGAATCAAACCTTCTCTCAATTCCCTTTTTTCAAAGGCATTCCCTTTAAGACACTCCTATTTGAAGCTATTGAAAGGGGTGTATCCCTAAATAGGCCTACCATTGTTGGGGAGGCCCCTTCAATTAAGACATGGCATGTTATGTTTCATACAGGACAGTATATCCTAATTGCCACGGTAAAACAAACTGTCGCTGTATCTTTACGAATATCACTTCATCTCTAGTCAGATCTCAGATCACGAGTCAAATTTCTCGAATAATTTGGTAGCACCGTATTTGCTCCTACCAACTAAAGATCTGCATGCAGGCTCTAGTACACTAGAAGCGCGGCAACTGTTTGTAATCTGGTACCTAGTTTATTCAATGACAAAATGGCGCTGTGGAATGATCGACTGAGAACGTGCAATTAAATGTTTTTGTTTGCCATGGCTATTTGCAGTTTATATGAATAGATTGAATAGAAATGTTATGATTTGTTTGTTGTTTATTGAAACTGTCTCGATTTTATCCAGTTAATGAGAGATCGTTACTTTCAAATCGATGTTGAAAGATAATTCATTTGCTGACGCCACATCTGAAAATAATTGATTCAAATGGTTGCTCTGAGAGACGAGAATTCTATCCCGGACCGGAATTGTGTAATGGATTTGAATTCAATTGATATACGAATATCAGAAGCTATAGACAATCAGATCAAACTTAATATCAACCACAATGGGTAGGTAAAAACGGACCATGTTGAAAATTAGAATCGTTTTCTCCATTTGTTGCATACGCTTGATCGACTTGACGCTACTGAACTGCAACAGTCACACAGTGCATTGCGGATGCCATAGTTGAACGTCTAATGTCATGGGAAATTTCAATGATGGTATTTTGATCGTTGCTGCGCCCAATTTGCTTTGCCCCTTGTTGACCTAGATTTAGCTTCTGCAATTCATTATTGACGTAGCCTCAGTGTGCCATCATAAGAGCTAGCACAGTAGCCACAAATTACCACAGCCCAGCAGTAAATTCCATTCTAGTAACGAAGTAGATATTTCTATCACTACCGAACAATTGCCATAAAAAGATAATGTTTCATGCATTGACCAAGAACTATCTTAACACACTCTCCTGCGAAATTTTCTGTGAGATTTGTAGTCACTAAGTTTTTTCTCAATTTCATCCATGTAGGGGTGGGGTCGTAGGGGATCTCTGACAACCGCAAAACCATGTAAAATGAATCGCAAAACCAATAATTTGAATTCACAAAATCAGGAACTGGTATTTTTTATTTCAGATTGTTTTGCTATTGCATATGATTCTATAAAATTAATCAAATATCTTTGCACTACATAATAGCAGGTACTAGCAGCCAGGGGCGGATCCAGCCCAAAATCTGACTGGTGCTGAAGGGGAGAAAAATTTGGGGGCAAAAGCCCCAAATTAGGG
>JANVCG010031994.1:0-10110 GCA_025505365.1 Haliclystus inabai | reverse complement strand
AAGGCTACAGACTTGGTTTCCTCAAAATTGTTACGTAGATAGTAAATTTCATACATAGTCTTCAAGAGCATTGAGCTTAAGAGACATGATTTGTTAAAGCACCTTATAGCTATTAATTAATATGATGTACATAGTATGATTGAGGAAAAAACATTCTTCAGAAAAAATGTCCATGGAAAAATGGCTAAGAACAACAACAAATGTTTTTCTGCTGTACAGTGCATGACAAATTTTTAAGATGTCTTTATAAAATCATAACCTGAAATATCTTATAACTTAAGTAGTTTATTGCAGCAAACTAAGTGCGATTGAATTCAGCTCAAGTAGGAGATAATGCCCATTCTTAGATGACGTGATTACTGGGTTTCAATCCGTAGATCCGAGTTTCTCATTTATTATTTCTGAGCTTATCTTGAAATGTCCTATAGGTAAATGCTAATCACATACAATTGGTTTTGAGATATACTGGTACATAATTTCAATGCCAATTCTTATGATGTATAGTCTACAGTTTTCACTAATATTGGCTTCCTTATGTGTAGAGACTTTAAGTGCATAACTAATGTTTTGCGCCTTCAATATATATCGTTGTGTTTTGGAATCTTTTGTTAATCATCAACTTCTTCATTCAAAATATAGACTTAAATCTCAGTTTCATCAAAGAACCATCGTACATTTTGTGTAGTGCTTGAGTACCAACATTTTCAACCCATCGTATTCCAAATAGGTTAACACCTGAGTCACTCCAATACTGTCCGTTGAGCGATGAATGCGTACAGCTCCTATACCACCACCCTCCTCTAAATTGATTAGCGCAATTGCGAGTTGTACTTTGATCATTGTCTCTGTCTGTTGTTGAGAATAGCATTCCATTGTGATAATTCATGCTATTTCTTCCGTTTCCTGCGAGTGAAACAAACAAACTGTTGATTCAGAGCTATCTGTCTCAAATTTTCGAGGTCATGTCTACTATAGAGTGAGTCGTATTTCGACCTGGGAAGATATTTTTACCTCCTCTAAAAGATAACATTATGATTCCCGAAGCTGAATCTTCTAGTAAACTGCATAAAATATAGGATTCAACTTTCTTGGATTAGCCTCAAATCTCATACAAGTATATAATAATTGAGAATCTGGTGTTCAAACAAACAGTAATCGCACTAAAAGTAAAAAATGGAAAATTTGCTTAGCATCACCAATATTTTGAATGTATATTCCGAGTGATATGATAAGATTTTTGTACCAAGACTCACAATTTTGGTATATCAACATAGTAACTCTCCAAGGCTTTTTCAACAATGTAATTTGAATGTCGTCATGTAATATATCAATGCCGTTGCTGGTGCAAATGAAGCAAATATAAATATAAGGGCTTATAGCATTAGAGTGTAAAAGGAATTAAAGGGGCGTGACGGACCGGCATGCTCTGTTTTGAAAACCGTATACGTTTTTCAAAACCTCTTTTCCATGTTACTACAGTGACATCATCAAAATCATTGTGAAGTGCTTTTCAGAGTCGTGAAACACGCAATTCTAAACACGAATTGCTGGCTTGACCGAGCAAAACAGGGAATGGGTTTTGATGTTGTTTGATATTACTACGTTTTCATCCTTGACTGATGTTAATATTAAGAAAGAGTTGGAACATTTTTCTTGCTATAAAAGAAAGAAGTTAGCGATGTGCTTGTCATCTGAGCTGAAATCTGTTTGTTTCTTGTCAGAAACAAATTACACTGTTGCAAAGAGGAAACAGCAAACATTTTGGCTTTTACCATTACATGATCGACATTATTTGTATCTGGAATTGAGATCCTGATTTGAAATACGCTTTTCCAACAGCCTGTTACATGTTGGTGGTATATTTGTTGAGAATTAATGAAACTTCGTTCGGTAATCCTTTGTTTTCAGTTCAAACATCAACTCAAAACTTTTGAAAGCGCCACGATGGCTGCTGAGCCATCTTTGAAAACCGTGCGGCTATAAATCTCCATTAAATTGATTACAAATGTAGATGTTTTGTTATTTATGTGTTGATCATCTTTGACTTTGTTCGTCGTTTATTTATTTCAAATTAAAAATGTCAAAATTATTGCCAACGTTGCTTGACGGCCTTCGCAAAAAATCAGCCCATGGGACGTGAATGACATAGTTGCAAAAAACTCCGTTTTTCCATTTTCAAATTTTTAGATAGAGCATGCCCGTCCGTCTCGCCCCTCTAATGGCTGCCAAGGAATAATGCCAAACTGAGTTAAAGGATAGTGACGTATGCATTCAATGTGTAAGTAGCAATAGAAGTATATTAGATATGGATTAACCAAGACACAAACTCTTATTCTGCAATCACTAGAAAACCCGAAACATTACTCGAAACATCATTGATCATTGTAAAATCCAAGTAATAATAAACTAACTATTTGATGGAAATTTTTCTTGCTTCATCGTTTGGTTCCATTTACGATAGTATCAACTAATAAGGCTTCAAAATATCCATTGCTTTTTATTTACATTTTTATATATTTTCAAATTCTGAAGTACCTTGATTTAATTAAATCTCAGCTACAATCAAATAGCATGGTGGTAACACAGCTATTGTTGAGTAGTCATAACTTTTTACAAACTTTTTCTTTAATTATTCGTAGAATCACTTCAAACTGCTATATAATGGTACTTGAAAAGCCACGATACCCAGGCTTATGCTTATGTGAGGTATGCTATTACATGTTCAGCTAGTTCTGCTCTATTTCTGCTATCAGCATAATTCTTACCACTATATCCACCCACAGATAATCTGTAGTTGGAGTTTTCATCCTCAATTTTAAAATCTTTGTATTCGGCATAGGTCAAAGAGGATCCCAAGGTGAGCTCAATGCGTAGAGATTTATCATTGTCTTTAGTCAATTGATGTATGATGTCATTACCAAGCCAAAACTCTTTATCAGTTGAACCAAATCCATGTTTGAATGACTGCCAATCACGATAAAAATCAACTTCACCGTTCGATCGTTCTTGGATTACAATCCAGACTGAAAGTAAAGAGACTTTATATGACACTAATGAAAAGAGAGATATTTGATCGCTGTAATTATGGTAACTGCTACTGCTACTATATCACTGGACAAAGGATACTCATCTTTTGTTATCAAACCAAACAGGTATCTATTTTACATTAAATATATTCACAATATAAAATTCGTATTGTATATCTGCTAATTTGGCTGTTGATGCTGTCATCCGAAATTTTTAGCTTGTACTTTTTGGTCTTGGAAAATTTGCCAAGCTGGTCTACATACACTTCCCATGAGCTAGCGGTTTTGTAAGGTGGTAAAAAGCATTGTTTGATCATCAGGCCTATTATAATTTCATTTCCAGCTTCAATTGGAACATTTGCTACTATCTTAATATTTTGATTTGTGTATGCATATTCCATACGCTCATGAATGGATGGTCAGAATTTTCTTGGCTTGATTCCGATACAGTGTGCTTTTATCTGATCATCTGTCATCCTAATTTATTCATCATCCCATCAATGATCAGTGCCCCATTCATATATCCTTAACAAGGCTGTATGCTTTTTCTTCGAGAAATTTGTTAAATTCAAGAGGTACATAAGTAGATCCTAGTTGTGGAATCACTCAATAGTCCATACAATTGAGGTAATAATATGATCGACTGTATGTATACTTTAGGTATTTATTCAAATTAGAAATCCTTATTTGATTGCTGCAGTTACCCCACCCTGTCCTTCCAATTACGTAAAATGGCAGAATGGACAACTTGCATATCATCCAAATTAATGAGTTTAAACGAGAGATATTTGATGAAAAACCAGAATAAGATCAAAAACAAACTTTAATTAGTGTTAGGGAGAGGCACATGCAAGCATAAAACGCACAATAATAATATGACATATTCAAACACGAAATATGCCAATAGAACACGGAGCAATCGCATTTAGCCTGAAATATCAAAGATCTTGATTTAAAATGCTCGAGCATATCTAATGAATCATGCTTACAATCATGAATCTAAAAATGAGCTGAAGCTTAACTAAGTGATATCACATTATGATGCACAAATACTCAAGTATTAAATAAAAATATAGTTATGGTAACATTTTCTAGGTTTCAAGAGCAATAGCTATAATATGCAATATATCAAAACAGATCTGTCTTTGGAGGCAAAAAGCTCTGATTTGTAATCAACTACCCACTTTGTTCATAATGCTTTTGACATTATCGCTTGCAAATTATCATATCTGATGGAAGACGTATAGGAAGCAAAAATAACCTGGCACAAGGTCAGTAGCCTCAACCATATCATTATTGATAGAACTTTAGTGACTTCAGATCAATTAAATTTAATAACAGGTGAAAACAACTTACGAATTCCTTCTGAGTCAATCAAAATTTTGAGGGGAATTCTTCTCGAGCTTATGTTGAAGTAGTAAGTACCATTTTCTGTGATTGTATTAAGTGAATCAAGTTCTATTTTCAAAGCAAATCAAAAGATGTTATTAAATGATGAGCTCATAAGCTATAATAATATTAAAATCTTTTTAAATCTGAACTCATTTTTGAATTTTGAACCATCTACATCTTCACATTATACTCGTTAAATATTTAATCTAATAATGACGCATTCAATTAGTATATTTTGAATATAGAGATAAAAAGCAAACTGTTTAAAATCTATCTTAGATAAGATCTTGTAAAGATTTTAGATAAAATCTTGATTGAGATGTTCACTTAATCTTGAATTTACTATCGGAAAAAGAAGCCCCATTTTAAGCATAGCTCCTGGGTACAGTTTATAATTGCGAAAACGCTTTTAATAAACTTCATTGGTCTAACTACTTACGATTTATGCCCGCAGTGCCTTTCTTCAATCGATTACATCCAGTCTTACATTTGCATTTTTATTTTGCAATAGAATTTAAAATACAGGCAAGCGTAGAGGACAATCCATTAGCTAAATCACCTTTGCACTCTTCAGGAAAACATCGACGTAGTTGACCAATATCTCCTTCGCTTGTGACACAGTGCTTGACTCCGCAATTTGGCCATGAGTCAAGGCAAGTTCTTTCTTTTCTGAAGTCAACAACTTTACAAGGGAAGTCACAGAAGGGATATTCCCATTTACTCCAGATTCCAAAAACTAGCAACAATGAAATAGTTTGAATAGTTTTGTGTAGCTTTATAATAAATTGAAAATAATTGAATATATGTAATCTTTATATTTTTTCCTTACTTTTTTCATGAGTGGTGTTGTAATATGATAGACATTCATCCTTCAAAATAAATGGCATGATAAAACTTGAGAATTAGCCTTTACTATTTTTCTTCAAGCACATGTATCAAACAAAATTCCTTTTTACGACAACAAAGATATTGAGGATTTTTTCACACTTAGTAGCCCTTTTCGGAACATTAGTAACTTGACATGGAGAGTACAAAACATGTAACTGTTATAGACAATCGTTAAACTATCTGTTTCAATTGCATTACAATATTTCCGTTCCTATCTTTGCAATATTTGTTAAAATGAATGAGAATATTGACAATAAATGATTGACCCAATTTATTTATTATTAATAACAGTATAAATTGCTTTCTCTCTTTCCAAACGGTAGGTTTATGACTCAAATAGTGATTTCACCAAACGATTTCGGTAAATTGCTATACCCATTCCATACAAAAAAACTAGTTCAGTCTCTGACCCAAATATTATATATTCCTTTTCCATAAGGAATATAGCATCGGAAACATGTATACTAGTTCTCCTAAAGACATGAAATCAGACTCTTCTCAATATTTACGGTATATGTAGTGGATAGTTTTAATTTGTATTGTTCTGTGATAATGTATTTCCTCTGTTAACTGTAATGCTTCCGTTCGTCTTTACGTATTCCTTGCAAATGTAAATAGCTATTCCTTATTATAATTCTCTCTCTTCGTGTCTGCCCTTAGTGGCGACAACATCTGACGTACCAAACCTTTATAGAGGCTCTGTAATCAAACGGTCATATGTAACCCTTCTTAATCCTCTCCCTGTTGGTGGCCAGCCAAATACAATACTATTGTCTCTATGTATGTGTGGTTTACATGGAGTCAATTATTACTGTAATACACCTCTACATATACAGGGTACACCTTAATTAGTATAGAAAGTCACTATATATATATCAGGCTATTTATTTTACCGTCAAAGTAGATCTATATCAACAACAATTAGCAGAATAAGAGCGTTGTATACTCACGGGATAGAATAACACGACTGTCGAGCTCTCCTGAACAACGATCGATTCAATCGTAAATGATTCATTAAAGATTTGACAGTTTCTATCCAATATATTTTTTCTGTTTCTGAAATTCACAGCTACACAACCATTATTAGTTTCACAGACGTGAATGCAGCCATAAATATGTGGTGCATGGTGATAAATTGAAATGCCAGTTGAATTAATGCGAAACTCTTGAAGGTAATATCCTTTTCTTTCATTATGCGTAATTAAGCATCTCTTTGGTGGAAACGTTTGTTCGTAATTTGATCTTACTGAGTAAACAAAGAAAAATATTAACAATAGAACTTTCATATTTTTTATTTAATAATAAACTGTATGACTCTATCCTTCTCAATGATATTTGTAAATGGCACATGAAATAATTTCAGGCATATGTGTGTGAAATTTCACATCTGAGATTAGACTTTCGAACCAATCACATATCATGTTTACGAGTGTTACCACATCAACTGTTGTCCTCGCAACTGCAGAAGCTTTGCTTTTGACAGAGTAAATGATGCCACTAGAATCAATAACAATTATAGATTGCGATAAACATTTTTGAAATTAGGTTATTTGTATGATAAGAGCATCTGATGCAGACATCTGAAGATATCATTCAGGAAGAACTCAGAACTTGAATATTTGATCCATATTCCGGTTGCAATAGAAAGTATTCACACATCTTGCATTTTCTATAATCTCAATTCTGATCCGCTTATTTCACACTTATCAAGCCTTCGAATACTGTCACAAATGTAACAAACGTGGATAATAATTGGTGAAAACGAATGCAATTACATTATAAAGTATGTCCAACAATAAATTTAATTATAATATTGATCAAATATTAACGCATCGATTTGTTTTGAATCTGAACAATGATCCTACTAAAGCCAAAAAGCAAAATATAAAGCAATTCATTTCTGTTGTGATAAAATTGATCAAAATTTTGTCATTAGAAGAAGTGTAACTCATGCTTCACAGGATAACTATTGTTCTTCTACAGCTTAATTTTCTGGGTTGTTTTGATGAAAAATCAAATCGTAGCACAAGTATTGTAAATTATATTTATTATTAAAGTCGCAGGATTGACAGGCATTCTTCATCTAAACAGGTTGTTGATTGTTAAAAAAAAAATTTCCAAACTCAATTTCAAGCAAGTATCTGAAGCCTCGCTTGAATGTTTCTTTACGTCACGAATTTCAATTGTTTCGGCACACGTGCAGGATGATATGTTCAAGCTCAGTGTGAACAGCGCGACAGTGTTTGCATTTGCAACAATTTGCTTGAATTTCGAAAGATGAACTGATTAGTATTACATTACTTACTTTACCTCGAAAAAACTGTGAAATCAGGGCAATTGCTTATATCTTCTTTCATGTAATTGTTTGCAACTATAAATTCTCTTTTGACTGCATCTGCTTGTTTGAAAAAGAGACTTTCCAAAATTGCTACCAAGGATATAAACGCTTCAATTCATAATTTATCAACTATACAGGAGTGGAAAGATAAAGCGATAAAAAAACGATTAGCCCCCACTACTATTGTAAAAACTATCTCCAGTTGGTGTTATGTAGCCAAAGTTTGGTCTGCAGCAATACGGCTATTGATGACAAACTTTTCAATTTTTTTCCTATTATGATTCACGTAATGAAACTGTCATTATCTCAAAGACAATTTTTGATAGATCAACCAATCAAAGGACAGATAAAGTGTGTATAAACAAGTATTGAGATTGCCAACAGGAATATTCGATGTTTCTTGATGTAACGTCAAATCTGGTGTTCTATTTTGTTCTGCCGTACATGTGCTTATCGAATGAAAGTAATATAATTAGAGACATATATTAAATTAAAAGGGAATTAAAGGAGTGCTTACTTTCTCTGATATGGATATTAAAGATTTCATCAATTATGATAACAATATTACGTCATAAGAAATCTGTTCATGTTTTGATTATATTTATTACAATACTTTTTAATTATGGTTGGAAGGCTCTACAAATAGATTGCTTGAGTTGCAATACAAAAACTTCCAAGTTATTTCTAAAATTACAGACAGTGACTCTCTTGTGAGTTATCAATTTTATCATCAGTGAGGCACATAAGACAAATAACAAGCCCTGTTTCATTTTTTCTGTTTATAAATTGAGCAATTTTGCATGTCTTCAAAACAATTTTGCTTTCAATATATAGTGAGTAAAATGGCTGCTTGAAGAGAGAAGAAAATATAAAATATCAAAATCAATATTAAATAGAGTAGCTGTTCAATTCTTATCTTTTGTGGTGTCAAAGATCTGTTAGAGATTAATTACATGACCGATATTTGGAATTCATTCCTAACATTTACAGTCAAATAATCCGAGATTGCGATATCAAAGTGCGTTTCGTGTTTTTAAAGTATTTATTTGTTAGGGAGCACAATAACAGGCCCTACTCAAGGACAATTTATTTGACCCTAACAGATCAGATTTGAATTTATCCTGAATTTATCCAGTCTGATTGATTGATGAGCAGCCATGCTTTTTACATTGGACTATGAAGTGAAATTGTAAAGTTATAAAAGAACGTGATGCATCTGTTAGAATTTGAAAAAATTCTGAATTTTACATGAGTATACAGCATGGGAATAATGTTTCCGCAACACGTGGAGGAGCTGGAGAATCAATAATTTGTGCGATTCTCGCTTCTTCAGACAATTTAATTTCATGGTTGAAATTTAAACATTATATCCTCTTTAGATTCAGAAGATAATATGTGTGTCCTAGCTTGGCAATTGGAAACAATTTTGTATCTATGCCTCTATCGTAAAGTGAAAGTTTTCAAATAAAAATCTTATATAAAAGTCTTGAGCTTACGCATATATAAGAAATCAGATTGTCTCCCAGAAGTATGATTCGAATCAATTGCAGTGGAAAAACACGTCCTTCTTCAGTTTACTATAATTTTTCTTTTAAGTGTAGTAACTATTGAAATTCTTGCTATGGAAAATAAACTTTTGTCGGTCTGATATTTAAGAAACGCATTCACTTTCATTCACGGTGATGGAGAAAATCGTTGTTGATGCTGATGTTGTCCTGGATAATCTTTTAGTCCTTTACTAATCTCGTTTACCCAACATGACAAAAAAGCTCTCAATATGCGCATATCTAAGTCAGAAAATTATGTATATAACTGAATCAACGTGTTAAGTCCATAGTTTTGTGCTTACAAATAATGGAGTTTATGATAATGATAGAAAAAAAGGCTATTTCAATCGTTCCTGAACTTTACTTTCATCACAGATCTGTCGTAAATTTTGTGGGGAAATCCATTTTCTTTCCATCGTATTCCAAATAGGTTCCCATTCGATCCAGTCTTATAATGCCCATTAAGCGAGGAATAATAGCATGCATTATACCACCAGCCTCCTCTGTAAATCTCTGCACAGTTGTAAGTACGGTGTCGATCATTCTCTTTGTGTTTGGTTGAGAATGGCATTCCATTATGATAGGTCATTCGGTCTTTTGCGTTTCCTGTTTGTCGAAATTGTTTGAAAAAAACCGATTCAGATAGCTGCTAGATAGTTTTTAAAGTACAAGGTAGATAGAGCAAAATTATAGTTAAAACAGCAGCTAAATAAATGACTGAAGCCGTAGACACATCGCTGCTGAGACAAATGTTAACTACGAAATGTTGACTGACTCTTGTATCATATATCTAGGTGACTGATTGCTTGCAAATGCGATCCAACTTAGCCATTTCGTCTATATTAAATTATTCCACGTAATTACTCTACCTAGTTGGTGCTGCCAAGTTGGCTCACTGAAGAGCATTTTAAATATCTAC
>JANVCG010031983.1:0-10112 GCA_025505365.1 Haliclystus inabai | reverse complement strand
TTAACTTTATTAATTTATTGAGATTGAAAAATCTTTTATTTAACGAGCATATAGATTAAGCACGAGACTAAGAGTTGATGACATAGAAATCGTAACTGCCTGTTCATGACAGTGAAAAATTGTGTCATTCAGCTTGACTGGACATGCAGCTTTTCTTTACTTAGTGAAAAATTCGGTATGGGGATTGATGACTTTTGCTTTCTGCCAAAAGTAAAAAAAAATTAATTGCTGTTGTAAAGATTTGCTACACTTGACATCATTGATAGTTCCATTCAAATGTAAGAATCTTGCAGCCAATGGCCAATGCATCTTTGTCTGCAATGAAAGAGTTATATAGTAACAATGATGATAATGATTTCGTGTTGTGTAATTTGCCATTTTCATCTACAGAATCACAGCATAATTGTATGTCAGAATTTAATTACTGGGGTAGTTAACAACGGTGGAAACATCTCTGTCTGCGTTAATATGTTGGATAAATCCCCCAAATAGACAATGAAAAGAGCCAGGCCTTTGTTCTAATGAAATTAATAACGACAGAAACAAGGAATAAAGTTTCAACATAATTTGTAATTTTAAAATACTGTATTGATATTTGACTCTTACTCTCATGTAAGAAACTGTTGATAATCCTTCATTCCTTATCCTTACAGTAAAATCATTCAACAAAACAGATTGTTCATCCTGATAGTTGTAAATATTGTCTCAAATGAAGTGTTGAGAATTCTCTCTTCTTTTGAAGTAAATCATTGAATTATTCTCTAGTTCTGTAATGCTAATATTTGGAATTTCAAATCTATGAAGTTTTCTGTGCAATTATATATCTATATCTATAAAACTTGGAAGCACTTACCATAACCAATGTGTTTCCAATTCTCAACTCCATTGCTCAGCATTCTAATTTCAAATCGAAGCTGTCTTCTTGATGTAGAGCTCCAAGCCTTTGTACTAATAAAATGAACTTTTTGGAACCTCCCTCACTTGTTTGACATTCTCTCGCAGCTCATACATAAAAAATTGTATGCGCTCTTCTCTTCTGCCATGAAGCAATTTGTATAATTATCAATGTAGCTGATAATTAATTCGATCAACCTCTTCTCGCTCAATAATAATGCTTTTTTTGCTTTTTAATCAGGGTAAAGGATATCATGGTGATCCATCTGCAGCTTTGCTTGAAGTGTTGGATCCAGAACAAAATCATACTTTCACAGACCAGTATCTTTTTCATTTGACCAAGTTCTTTTTTCTCGCAAAAGTGTAAAACATGTTTTACATAGATGTAAAGAATGAAAAGTAAGCCATATTTGAATTAGCTAATAATAGTTCTGTTTATTGCTTGATGAAAGGATTGAGTTTGCATATTCGATATTAAAAATGCATTACAGTAATCACACATGCACTTTCCATGGATTTGTATTTGCAATTACAATAAGTTCTAGAGGCTCTTGATTCCAAACCATCATGTGAATGCAATCATGAAATGTATAATATTAATTATTAGTATCTATCCTGTGTATATGACATATCCTTAACTTTATGAATAGCTATCTCAACATGCCATTTGACTTATCTCAAGTATGTATTCACTGTCTATTTACCGTATAAATATAGAGCTACCAAATTAGTATTCAAAGTAGGACTCATCCCCCAATTTTGTTTTTGATGTATGATAGAATCTCCTGTCGTTCCTGAGATACAGTGCTCTAAAATTTTTATTGCGTTATAAGCGCCGTCAGACTTCTGTAACCAAAACGTTATCTTTGTTGTTTGACATCAAATTTGGGGTGTTCAATTCCTTTTCATTTTCAGCAACATGTGGCCAAAACACCCCTTTGAGGGTAGTTTTCACCAAAAAGCAATTATCAGATTGAAGAAAATAGCACCATGATAATCAGTGAGCTTAGCTCTATCATATATCAAAAAGCACATTTAGGGTTAATTCCCACTTCAAGCTGTTGCATGATATATCCATACTCTATTTGTGTAGGTGATTCCACTAACATAGAACAAGAACAGTGTGCAGTAATGTCACCTTACAGATAGAGCAGCCACATTTAGGCCTTTCAGTTCAAATCATTAAAAATACTCATTTCTATTGAATTTAATCTGTGTATAAAAGATATATTTTTATAATGGTTAAGATTCTCCAATCCAATTCCGATTGCACCCTCAATACAGTGATGACAAACTAGATACATTTATATTATATTATATATCAATGGTAAACAGTTCTCGGCTCAAATCATGACCTCATAGTATGACGGATAATACTGTTTGATACTTTAATTTTATGGTAGACATCAACAACCAGAAAATCAGATTCCTATGCTCTATTGTTTTCTGAAAGTCTACTTATTTTATGTTCACTTGGTTTAGGTGCTGTTTATTGCCACTGCCAACTCAACATCGACTATTCCTGCACCTCTCCTTGATAGAATGGAGGTAACGATATATTTTAACTTACTCTCACAATTCGCTTGTATTGCTTAATTTCAAAGTGTTTATTTTTGCAGTCAATCCATGATGTAATTATGCATAATTTCTGTTGTTGCTTTTGACACTTCTTATTGTAAAAACTACTTACTCCATGAAATTCTTTTGTTAAGCAAAGCATTGTTAATATCTTTGGCAAACAAGCAAAATTCTGAAAAAAATTGACTTTGAAAGCACTGTAAATTGAAGGTGTTCTTCAATCAATTTGTGCAGAGACATAGGGCCTACTATATTGATTCACCAAAGTTGTCTAGCTCATGGATATTTTTTCGTCCACGAAGTACATTTAAAATGTTACTTTTTAAAATTCGAAACATAGCCATTCTAATTATATAGTAGTTTCTCATTTCTCTGATATTCCTTGCTCCTACAGTATCACCTTTACTAGACTCATATACTTGATAAATTCAAAATAGCTGTTTTTACTCACTTTTAAATGTTCATTAATGCTGACAATGATATCAGTATACACATGGATTGATTTGGAGAATGGATTTGAGCAATCTTTTGATAACTTAATAAACAGCATTTCAGTGTAGAAATTCTAATTCAGCATTAATTATGCATTTGATGGTATTTTAGATCATCAAAATACCTGGATATACAATACAAGAGAAAACAACAATTGCAACCAGGCACTTAATACCTAAACAAATAAAAGTAAGTGACTGATAATTGAACCATTTACTCGGCTCTCTCTTCTTTTCCCAAGCCACCTTGTGATGAAGGAATACTGACCATTAGAGAGAGGTGACCCTTATGTACAGGCTAAATTTGAAAGAAATGTCAGGATTTGTAAATAAATTTAATGACCATTATAGATGGCTGCTCAATAGGGTGTCGATATCAAGTCTTTCTAAACCCACAACAGTACTACACTTCCACGATACACACAATACAATGATATTAAAAAATACTGGTGAATATACTTGACACATGAATGAGATGCAATTATACAAAGGAGACTTGAAAAATCTCAGTTGATAATCAAATGGTTGAATTTTGTGAGTATGTCGCGTAGGACCAAAAGTACGTTTTTGAAAGTGTTTTAACACTGTCTTTCGTAAATGAATATGCAAAATTGTTGTATTTTAATCTCAAACTCTTTTTAGGAAAATGGTCTAACAGAAGAACAAATTTCAATCTCTAACCACACAACTCAAACCATCAGTAAGTTGAATTTTATCTGGTCAAAATGCAATACATTTTTGTATGTTTTGTGTAATGATTTCATATCATAATTGCATTGTACCATCATGGGCTCTCATAAATGTTTGAGTTTCATTCAATGCAGCATTTGTAGTGGTTCGAATATTATCATCACAGTATCTACGGATCTGATTCTCTGATTGTGCATTTGGCAAATTATCATCGTTCATAACAAAAATCTTTTGAAATTTCTTGTTTGGAAACATTTCTTCCATGTATTTAAGAACTTATCTTCATGTGAAATTCAAACTTCGTAATTCTTTTCATGAAATTGTTTGTTTTGTTTGTTCATAATTTCTGTGTCTTCAACGCAAAAAGCATGCACGCTAAACAACCAATCAAATTGCTAGTAGCTGTTACGTCATTTTACAGTGTGCTTTGAAATGCAATACATGGTGGAATTTAATGGAGAAATGAAGTCTGCGAAATCAAGATTATTGAAAAGCTTATGTTTTATCGTCCATTTAAATGGGAAAATTGTATGAAGGAGTTCAAGCCATTCTGAATCATGATTTAAAAGCACAGCTCAATTATAAGTAGCTTAAATATTTTTGCATACAAAGTGCCTGAGAAAATTCTGAAAAGCTAAAAAATTATACTTGACAGACACGAAGATGAATGGATGTATAGATGTGTTGACTTTGCCATTTTTAGGTAGATTGTAACAGAATACATTTCAGATATCATCCTAATTGTGATCTCAAGGCTTTCTATAAGACAACCAACATATAACACTGTGTTCATTAATTAAATACCAACTAAGATAATTCTTTATCATTACAAGAGTTAACTGAAATTTTTGACAATGATTTTCCTCAGTAACTCAATATACAAGAGAAGCAGGAGTTCGTTCTCTAGAGCGTCAATTGGGTGCAGTTTGTCGAAATGTAGCTGTCAAGGTATGTATCGTGTAATCAAATTTAGAGCAAATATAGATGTTTTTAAAACATTGGCGAAATTAATCCCCAATTAATTGATTACCCGGTACGCATACCAATAGGTTTACTGCAAACTTTTTTAATGTAAGAATTTTATATCCCTGAGGGAGGATTGTCTCAGAGGATGGAGTACATGTCTCTGCATTTGAAGAATCTAAAATGACCAGCAGCCTTCGTATTGTTTTTGTTGCAAAAGCGGCTGAAATGATGATGCTCTATTCCGGAAGTGGCATTGTTAATAGCTGAAGAAACAAAGGATTCAACGTCACTTCATGAAATCGAGTTCGAAATCAGACCCCAGATTTGAAACATTCTTTCCACAAGTTTGCCCTTCATTTTAGACTCTTTAGAGGTCTTGAAAGTTTGGGCTTTGGGGCTAAATACCTCCACAAAGATCAGTTTGACTTTGGTCTATCTGAACATCAATGAACATTGTTTTCTTGTTGAAATGTTTTAAATTGAAGTTTACTAGGAAGGGCTACAGTGTTGCTGCACCTCAGTCATGAAAATTATTCTGTAATAGAATTTTATGTATTCATAGATGGAGAATATATTTTTGTGGCAGCTATGGTTGAATGGGTAAAACCACTGCACCCAATTTATGTGCATTTTGTTTTGAAATTGAACAAGCTAAAAAATGAATGAATATAACAGAGATAACATTCAAGGCATTAAATTTTCTTATTGTATAATCCTCAATGAGATTTTGCCTTATTAAATTGGTAATGCAGATCTGAATCACTGATTGGCTAAAGTGAACATTGCTGTTAGTTTACAATCTGAAGTCCTAAAGTGGAATCTTTTTTGTACACAAGTTATCAATTTATTGCAGCTCGTGAATGATGGCAGCAAATTCACTAATTATGATGTCAAACCTTGTGATTTGGTGGAAATGCTTGGTGTAAGTGATTTTCAATCAGTGATGAGTTCAATGTTGCCGTGGTATAGTGGTTAGGGTATGGGAACTAAATCCGAAATGTTGTGGGTTTAATCCGTGGTCGGAGTACCATTGGTTGGTGTCAGGAAGAGCATTCGGTCGCAGTGCAAAATAGCTTAATGCTGAACTTGGCCTGAGGCATTTAAATAAAAGAACTTTAACACTGCTAATGTACTAAAAGAAAATTAATGTATAAAAATATAATATTCAAGTTTCTAAACTGCAACAGAAAACACCCTATTTTGTGCCCATTTCAAAGAGTGACTCTGAGTATTACAAACATTAAGATAGCAAATATCAGAACAACAGAATGTAAACTTAATTTAATCGAACCCTGTCTCTCGCAACTTCTGATCCATACCCTTTCTTCAGACTTACTGGCTCTTTCTCTACAGACGTTGCATGTTTTTTTTTTGCATCGATTTTAGCTAGTGAGACTTTATTTATGCTGGAAGAAGTGTATAAGTGCGTTAGAATTAATCAAAATGCTTTGACTTGTGAGATTTAATCCAAATTCAATCCCTTATTGATATTTACTAAGACTTTGCTGTGCTTGTAATAATTCCATAAAATTTCATACCCAAAGTTAGTACAACTTTTGGAATATCTGCTGTGGTTTTAACGAGGTCACAATTTAATTCATCTAAATGACTTCTGTGAGTTTTTGGCATCCAAAATTGCCATGCAATTGAATGATTAGCAAGTGTATGAAATACACCCATATAATTCAAATGCTACAACATCAATTTCCCATAGTGCATGTAAAGGGTAGCCTGCGTGCAGACTAAAACGTTTCTTAAGGAATCTGTAAATAGATTACAGATTCCTCAAGAAACATTTTAGTCTGCACGCAGGCTAGTAAAGGGTAGAAATATTATTAATTCATTATACTAAATTATGCTGTTTTCCTCTTAGACTCATATTTATGAATCAGAAGTTGCACAGCGTTTATCAATACCTGGAGTAGCAACAGGTGAACTGTCACAAAAAACATCTTGCTTTATTCTCAAGCACTCAGTAGCTTTTCAGGAAATCATAATTAGAAGCAGTCAATCAGGCTTTGTCTTTTTAATTCTTATCCTTCCATATTGATCAAATGATGCTCTTAAAATGGCTCCCCGAGAGACAATCTGAAGGAGTAGACGCCAGAAATCTGAAGATCTTTCGAAATGGAGATTGTTGCTCATTTGTTTCTGAGAGCACTTTGCTGTTGGCTTGGCGCTCTGGCATGTATAAGTGTATCTGAAGCCTCGTTTGATGAAAATGAAGTGCCATGCAAGTTGTGAAAAGCATCTGTTCAAGGGTGAATTGCTGACATTCTTTCGGATAATTATTTTGGAACTGCACTTAGAGTACCAGAAGAAATTAGCAGTTTGTTAAATAATAGTAAGTTCGCAATGCATTTATTATTATTATTATTTTTTATACAAAGGTTTGGCATGGACTAGTACAGGTGGAGAAATATTGTTTGTGGAAGCAACAAAAATGGGTGGCGATAAAAAGATTTCTTATACAGGTCAACTTGGTATGTGTACCAACTTTTCTCGTAGTCAATCATGCCATTACTCATTTGAATTCATCTTTTTGACTAACTTGATTAAATTGTAAACCCCCTTCACTAGCATTTGAAATTGAAATCATGCAATATAGTTTGTCTCATGAGTAATGTTTATTTTCAGAACAACATTCTAATTACCAATTTTTACTATGAAAAATAGAAATTACCGTTTATAATTTTTCGAGAATTAGAAGACAACTCTATTTTGCAAAAAGAAATTGTAATATTTTAAGAATATAAATATGCAATATGCAATTTTACGAGAAAGAAAAACATCAATACAAAGAAAAGGCATTTTGTTTGAAACAGAATAATGATTTCGAGGAAAATGAATTTACTTCACTGAAAATCCATATTCTTTCATGCGAGAACAATCTTACTTTAGTTTACCAGTTAATGTTACAAATACCGCATAAATAATTCCAAATGGGATTCCCTGCCACCTTGAATAAAATAAAATGCATTAGTTTATGTGACTACCCATTTGGTAAATGTTATAAATAGTTTAAATCATTTTCAATTACATCGATTCTGCCCTATATTATAATCAATGTGTTTTTTCTTGACTTATTTGAATATCAGTATTTTCTGGATGCAGCAGCCAATTTTTGATTAATCCCATGCACTTACACTCGATAATAGTAGAAAAAGTTGTGTTTACAGTACTGCCCTCAAAAATGTATGATATATCTCCCTAAGAGTTGAAATGCTACACAGTTTCTTGTTCTCCAAATCTCTGGTGTATCTTTTTATTCTATTTCTATAATCTTTTAGAAAGTTTATCTCACTTACGCTGCTTTTTTCTCCTGAAAAGTTTCATAAATTTTTGTATATTCAAAGGTGATGTGATGAAAGAATCTGCACAACTTGCTTTGTCTTGGATCCGGTCACATGCAGTTGCAGTAAGTTAAAATGTTTTAATATTTTCCTGTAATATTCATAAGTTGATAATAGTTTTGTCGAAATATATTGCTACGTAATGACGATTGAATCAATTTTTGATTGATTAAAAGACGACTTTAATAGAAGCACCCTTATGAGGTTCCAATGAGGTATTTTAGTTCTGCCGAAAATCCGCTTTGTTGTTGCTATTTTTGCATTATATAGAACTATCGGCTTCTATGCAATCAAAAGTTCGATCAACGTTACATGTATCTTTTTATCTAACAAATTTGTGAAACGTAATTTAGTTAATATTTATATCAGCAAAAATTGCTCCATGCGGAACCATCCGTAGACCCTTTACCTCTTCACAGCATTTCAGTTAAAGATTGTAGACTCTAATAGCCTATACACAGTACCTCTTCACCTGACCGAGCTATAACATAACTTGGTTGCTCAGTTGTTTGTTTCGTCTTCTCTTGAACTCACCTGAAGGAAGAGCTTTAACCATAAGAACTAAGAAGTACTCTGGTGTAAAATAAGTTCAGGATTGTACTTGCAGATGCTCAAAATGTTCTCTTCGTTTTTAACTGAATCTGATACATACCTGTAGTTCTTTTAACTTAATTTGAAGATATTACATCTATGATTTATTTTCTAGCTTGGATTGTGTGAAAGTGCCAATGAAGATCTGTTAGATCATTTAGATATTCACCTTCACTTTCCTGCTGGTGCAGTTGGTAAAGATGGACCATCTGCTGGTGTTACTATAGTAACCACATTAGTCTCTCTCTTGAGGTACTTATTAAAAGCAGGTTGTGACCTTATTCACCTGTGATTGATAAACTAACGAAAAACTTTTATTTAGTAATCCTCATTCTACAACCTTAGTTATTACTCATAATAGATGTTGAGTCCGCCAAGAAATAAAGGGGTACTGCATTCTACTCCTTCCCCGCCCAACTGTATACAATGGTATACTATTTTGTGGAATCAAAATTTCTTAAATATTAAATAATAATTCCTGGAATATTTAGAAATTGTACGACCTCACATGATTCAAGAATTTCCACGTCAGAGCTAGATGGCATTCAATTGAGAAACTCATTCTTCCAGATCGACTCTCGTTCTATCCAAGTATAGATACAATATTGATTGTATGTGGTAACCACATTTGGTCGTGAAAGCATGACTGATAGTTATGCCTTTTCTTATTACAGTGGAAGGACTGTTCGTTCTGACACAGCAATGACTGGAGAGATAACATTGCGTGGTCTTGTGTTACCTGTAAGTGCATCTATATTGGATTGATTGATTTTGATGCACTGCAGTATTCTTATCGTTTACCTCTAGCTTGACATCCAATGAGACTTTTGCCCATCAATAGTCTCGTTTGCCACTGAGGTTTATATATCAGCTACCCCTTCTACAGCATTTTTCTAATTGACCACTAAGAGATGTAATTGCCTCAAGAAATGTTTTGACTTCCTGCAACATATAGGCTTATCGCTGCCGAATTCTTCTAGAGGTTTATTACAAAGTAGACATGAGGAATCTATCATCATTTAATACAATAGAACAGAATTGTACCAGTATTCACATTGATGTAGTTTTGTAGATGTTTACATTTTGAGTTAATGTTTCATGTATAGGTCGGTGGTATTAAGGATAAAGTATTAGCTGCACATCGTGCTGAGATCAAAAGAGTCATTCTACCGAAGAGGAATGAGAAGGTATTTGTTGTTGTTGTTGTTGTTGTTGTTGTTGTTGTTGTTGTTGTTGTTGTTGTTGTTGTTGTTGTTGTTGTTGTGACTTTTATTTATTTTTATTTTCAACTGCTACAATATTACTGTTGCTGTTGTTGTTGTTGTTGTTGTTGTACAGTTGTTGTTGTTGTTGTTGTACAGTTGTTGGTGTCGTTCGTGTTGTTCTTACTGTTTTTGTTGTGTTTGTTAAATTGTTGTTCTTTTGGTTCTTGTCGCCTCCCGTTCTTGTTGCTCTTACTGTTTTTGTTGTGTTTGCTGTTGTTGTTGTTGTTGTTGTTGTTGTTGTTGTTGTTGTTGTTGTTGTTGTTGTTGTTGTTGTTGTTGTTGTT
>JANVCG010031961.1:0-10116 GCA_025505365.1 Haliclystus inabai | reverse complement strand
CCACTACGTCAGCACCTCGGAGAGTCAGCGATGCAGACAAGACGAATATTCTTAGATTTATTTACAAGTGGGATGGGATTTTTCATGGTTCCTGTTCTTTCGTAATTTGATATGTTTGAAGATTTGTACCCGGATTTATAGATTTTAACTTTAAACATTGTGTTTGATTGGCATCTTTCGTGTTGCAAGTAAAGGTTAGGTTCATTAACCTCGGCACACTGATACCCAGCAACGCGGGTAACTCATTGCTAGTAGTTTCTAAATGAGAAACTGAACGAGTATCTACTTTCATATCAAGTTTGAGTTGTTTTGAATTCAAGAGTGAACTACAAACAGTCTCAGTCAGTTTGCAGAATCCATGAATCATGTCAGTCTAATTAAAATTCAAAATTACTGGAAGTTATATATTGTAAAGTTTTAAACTTGTGTTACAAATCAAATGTCACACACCTTGCTGTGCGACATGGCCTCATGTCACCACTCGAGGCACTCCAGGAGAACACTCAAAAGGCAAAAATCACTCGCTTATCGGCTCGTGATTTTTTATGCCTTTCTTGTGTTCTCCTTGCGTGCCTCTCGTGGTGACATGAGGCCATGTCGCACGGCAAGGTGTGTGACATTTGATTATTGTTGAATGTAATTTGAAAAGTAACAACGTAGGTATGTATTTTAGTGACTGTCACTTGGCCACTGTCCTATCAGTGTGACTGACTGGGTGAGGGGCGGTAGGAACAGGTCTATCTTACAGCCGCCATCTTTATCTACAGTGGCTATGTAATTGAATTATTTTTGACATTGTTTCAAGGTCACGAAATTGCTCATCAATGGTTTGGAAATCTTGTAAGTAAATGTATACTTGAATGATGTAAAACTGGGTTGTTACTTTCTTGACAATTTCAAATTTATTGTCAAGTGAAAGACGCATTTTTAACCAATCAAACAAATGGTCACACTTTTGAGGCACATAAGGAGAAAACGATAAGGCATTGAGCAATCTTGGCTGCGAGTAATTTTTGCTTCTTAAATTTCCCTGGAGTGACTTGGATGAAATAGGAGCAATTCGATTATTAATAATAGTAATATTAATGATTTACTTATTTGTCTCTTATTGACTCCTTTTTTCATTTCAGGTAACCATGGTAAATTGCAAATCATTTGAATATTGATTGATGGTAGCTCAAATCCCGCAAATAATGATCACAAATTTTAATCAATTGTGAAAGGAGATTAGCGTACCCATACAGAGATGAATTCTGGTGCTGCCGTAATGTGCATCAATGTGTGTGTACTGGGCCTTTCAAAAAGAAGCAGCACGTGGAAAAATTAGTTTGATGTGTATTGTCTTATACTATATGGTACTACAGTATGTTCTTACATCACAATTGGTAAACATGAAAAAGACAAATAATTGCAAATATTTATACAATCAAGATAATGACACATAGCTACGTTTGATCAAGTGTTTCAAGCTCTAGTAACTGAGTTCAAAATAATAATACAGTTTGTGTCTATGGGGATATAAATGCTTTATGAATCTTGTGGTCTGTAGGAATGGTGGACCCACTTGTGGCTAAACGAGGGTTTTGCAACATGGATCGAATATCTATGTGTCGACCATTGTTTCCCAGAGTATGACATTTGGACTCAATTCACAACCACTGATTATTCAAGAGCCTTAGAACTCGACGCGCTAGACAACAGGTAACAACAGAACCATTCCCTACTGCTGTCATATAAATATGTTGCCATTTCGGTACCTTGTCTAATTTTTTCTGTTTTTCCTTCTCATATAGTCATCCGATAGAGGTAAGTGTCTGCTCATATTTCCTTCCAAATAATGATGTACAATGAGTCAACCAGAGTTTAATTACAACAAAATATAGGCATAGTTTTTAATCTCAAGATTAGGTAGATAGTTGCTAAAGTCAGTTAGTTAATCACTAGAGATGATAATTTTCTGACTGCTAGTAGATTCACATGTATGAGGGGGGCTCAATATCAAAACAATCTTTCCAACTATTGCCATAGTAACCCGACCACATGATTTTCAAAGTGTTCAATTTCCATGTCATCTTAGGTTCCAGTTGGTCACCCATCGGAAATCGATGAGATCTTTGATGCCATATCATATTGCAAAGGAGCGTCTGTCATTCGAATGTTACATGCATACATTGGAGATGCTGTGAGTTATCTAATTTTGTAACAGCAATTTACAATCCACGTGGCAATGAGGCTATTATCGTTTTGCTTTTGCTTCAATCAATTGTTTAGGATTTCCGTAAGGGTCTCAATTGCTATTTGGAAGGGTTCAAATTCAGCAATGGAAAAACAGGTGATGAATTAATTGCATCTAACCTATCGTAAATGTTAACTGATTGTTTTTGTATTTATGCCCTTCGGTGTTGCAGTTTTTGAACTGATTGGATAAATGAACCAAAGGTATCACAAAACTGGAAAAGGAACATGGAGTTGTTAATCTTTCATTGTGTTGCAGAGGATTTATGGTCTGCACTTGAGAATGCCAGCAAGAAACCAGTCGGTAGAATTATGACCACTTGGACAAAGCAGATGGGTTTTCCTGTCATTTCAGTTGAAAGTGAACAAGTATGTGACTTTGTTGTTAAATGTGATCAGTATGGTTACTAATGTACAATTCCAGGATTGAACATCATTGTTGGCTCTTCCTGGGAGTGAATGTGGGACAAAGTACAGCCATGTTATACTAATGATTGTCTGAGCCCATACCAAAGAAAAGGCGAGATGTTGTTGTTCACCAGGCTGTGGTTGCCCTGTAAGATTCACTGAAAACTGAAACCCATGGGTCACACTGGAATAGTTTTAATTTCCTATGACATTGAATCAAGCGAATGTTTCACCAAAAATAATATTCTACCAGTTGATAGAATTCGAATTCTATGCATGATTGTCGTAGTTGATTTTGGGTTTTTATTTACGACAAATTGAAAAACGATTTCTTTGCTATCAAGTCTAGAAGTGCTAGCATTTCAAATTAACATCCAGAATTCTTCAGTTTTCGATGCCATCATTTCCATACACTTGTATTGCTTGCTGAATCTGAATGATTAAGCTCTCAATAACTACAACTCTACATGCTGCTATTGCTACTGGCGAACATGTCACGCTCCATCTGTGGGTCCATATCCAACCAAGCACCTGTCACACTGATAATCAGTGGAATTAATCATAATCTCATTCAATTAGCAAAGGAACTTACTGTCAAGTTACAATTGACTTACCAACCTGAAATCCCTAAATCTAAAGTAGAGGATTGAGGGATAGAATGATTGAATAGGACAAAATAGAAACCAAACTGCGCACATACTCGGCTGCTTGAATTTGTGATCCGATTAAAGCACTGCCTAGCAAGCGAATAACTAGAAACTCAATTTAGGAGTGCCTAAAATCACACTCGACTCAAATTTTCTGGAATCCGTTCACTCAGCTACAAGCAATTTCCTCTTACTGACTGGACAAATGGCTAACAAGGCGAAGGTTCCCATAACATCCCAACCAAGTTTAATTGTAAACAATATTTATTTCATTCACTTTTGACTCTGAATTATTGGACGCCTGGGAAAGAACTGTGATGAACCATAGCGGCGGGTTAAAATTTGGAATAAAATCAATAAACAAAATTCATGTCAACAGCTGAGATCATTAGTGCCCAGATTCTGGTATTTGAGATAATAGAAAGCATGATATGTTTAATATATGATTGCTAGTATTCCACGATTTTTGAGCTGATTGAAAATCAACTGCAAGAGCTACAGTATTAAGAATTTATTTTAAAGTACTCCTGTTGCACCAACTATACAACAAATTTTGTATTTTAGCATCAAATTGAAAGAGGAGGAGTCGTACATGTAAAAAATATGATCACGAAGGGTTGTAAGGCCAAGCTACTTGTAAAATATGCACTTTAATATTGTTTGTGCGAATCTTTTCCAAATTAGAATGGGAGTACAAGAATTTTAAGAATAAAACAAGCAAAATTTTCATCATGTGGAAGTGATTCAGAAGGTGAGATTTGAAAAACTTTTGCGAAGAAAATAGATTATGGTTTTAATTGAAATCAATGCCTTTGTGTGGCAGTATTTTGATTGTTGTGCTTGGCTTATAGGGTAATCCATGTTTGCGGCATATGTGAGGCAATAAGGCATCTCACTACCCCACCTGTAAGCATCAATAGCCACACTGCCAAGTCAGTTAGAAACCTAATAGTACCTGCCAATCAAATCATGGGTGAGTGGGCAGCTCGATAGCTATGACAAGTGAGCCTGTGCCTTTGCCAGTATCTTGGGTTGCTGCCACTGAATGTCCCTCTCTCACGCACGGCAGCAAATTGTATTAAGTAGCTGGATGATGTAATTAGCACGTGAAACCATGTTACAGGCTGTTGCCTTTTTGATGATGTTTTTTTTTTAATTTTAATAATAAATCTTGTAGACAACCAGTGGATGGTTCCTCTTACGCTGACAACAAGTCAATGCCCTGAAGAGACATGTATGGAGACGTTGCTAAGTGATGAAGAGATGGTCTTGTACATCGACGATTTACCAGCTGATGCTTGGGTTAAGGTGACTAATGAATACATCTAATTGAGTTGCTGTTTTGCTGACTAAATGTAGTTGGCGTGATCCTTGTTCTTGTCAATTTAATAATTTACGTATTTGCGATTGATTTTGATGAACTGCTCATGTAACAGAAGCCATCCCTTCTCCCCCATTAAGACGTGTTATGATCACAGCTCAGGTCACTTAACCCACTGACAGCTGACAAGCTCTTTTGCAACCAGATTGAAAAACAGTTTTAATTGTTTTAGGACTATGCCTTATTTCATTTGAATCGATTTCCACTACTTTTGGTATTGTGGCATGTGAAATTCATTTATTCCAATGTCATGATTTGATTATTCGATACAGTTCAACACCGGCCAAGTGTGTTACTACCGTGTTAAGTATTCATCAGAGATGCTCAAGTCTTTGGTCCCTGCCATCAAAAGTCAAGTCTTGCCACCAGTCGATCGCTTAGGGATTGAAAGTGACATGTTTGCTATGGTAAGTAATGAAACCAAACATCGAATTCAAAGTCAGCTCTCCAGTTAAACATGAAGACCTGGCAAATTAATTATCTTTATCGCCACCCTCTTAATTAATAATGAAATGCTCGAGATACGTGAGGTAGAATGGGTTTGGCTGTGGCCTAATGTCAAACAGGACATCAACATTCCTTGACCATTGCTTACCACTTCTTCGTGAACCATCCATTATGCAACAAGATCACTATCGAAAAGGCTATTCCAACAAAAATGAAAATCATACTAAGGAATTAGGAGCATTTTAAATGAAATCCAATTAGCTCTTTCTTGTTACATGTAAATAACTTTTTCCGCACAGCTAATAACTGACCCATAGCTCTTTTAATCTCTGACAACTCTCTCCAAATGAACACCCCTCTCTCTTCGTGCATTCAGGCTCAGGCAGGTCTCGCAGACACCGTTGAGTATTTCAAGGTATTAGAAGGCTACCCTGATGAAGTCAACTACACTGTTTGGAATGACGTTGCTAGCAATGTGGCTCAATTGGCTATCATATTGCAAGCCACTGATTATTACAGCGATTTCACCAATTATTGTTTGAAATTATTTTCAAAAATTGGCGAGAAAATCAACTGGGAAAGTGATGGAAACGAAGGTAAGACAAATCACATATTTCTAAGCAACAAATGATTTATGCCAGCGCTTTTGATAAATGCGTGCTAAATACCTTAAATGTGGATCTGTTTCTGTTCTACGTATGCATGCGTCTAGTCAACGGCTGCTGCAAGGCTCATCATAAGTTATTAACCTGAAAACAACACATTGACTTGATCAGACAAAACTACAAGAAATAGCAGACAACGGTAGCCTTGGGTACAGCAAATATGTTATCTTTTGTGACTTAATGAAAATGACACGTGACACACCAAAACATGGCAGCAAATGAGGTTTAATGAATTCATAAATGACTTGTGAACATTTTCTATGGCTATGAATAACAACAGTAAATCAATCGGTAGACCGAAACCAGTCACACCTCTTTCTCTTTTTTGGTTTTCACCCAGAAAGAAACCTTTGCAAATGATGGCGTGCATCAAGAGCTCATTCATCAATCATATCAGTTCATCAATTATCAGTTACTTTTGTTTTGCTGTTATCTGTAGGTCATCTTGACTCATTGCTTCGCAGTCTAGTCCTTAGTCGCCTCGGCAGATATGGTCACCAAGCAACAATTGATGAATCCAAGCGTCGGTTTACTGATCATTGCTCTGGTTCTATCCAAGTGCCAGCTGATCTTCGTGGGTGTGTGTACGGTACGGTGATTGCCCATGGTGACTGCGATACCCTCGATGCCATGATTCGTCTTTACAAGGAGTGTGACCATATGGAAGAAAAAAGTCGTTTGTTACGTTGCATGGGATCGTGTAACAATGCAGAGATGATCAAACGCGTGTTAGAATTTGCAATGTCAGTAAGTACCAAATGAGACTTGAAACAGCAGTGTGAAGCAAACTTGTGTTCGTTCAATGAGCCAAACAACACCCACTAGGAGAATGCAATCGATCGTCGAGTGTGCTAGTGACTTGCTTGATGCCCCGATGGATTGGAATATTAGGTCTAGGATTCCATTCAGGCCCTTACTCTGAATTACGATGTATCAATGTATAAATATTTTCTCTTTTTCCTAAAGGATGACGTTCGCTCTCAAGACACTGTGTTTGCTATTGGCGGCTGTACCTCAAGGTGAGAAAAATTTGCAATCGTTTGACTACTCGTGCAGCGAGTGAGCAATAAATTTATGGAAGCACTACAGCATTGAGCATTGAAGACGCTTGAATACGATTTCACCTAAACTCTTGAATGTTTCTGTTCACAACAATAACATTAGTTGTCGAGAATCAATCGTGCCCTCTGCTATTCGTGATGGTTATGAATGGTGGTAACGTACGACTGTTTGATTTTCATTGCAGTGCTCTCGGTCGTCAAATGGCATGGGATTTTTTGAAAGAACACTGGACTGAATTAAACACCCGTTATGGTGGCGGCTTCCTTCTGTCTCGTCTTGTCAAGGTAGGGTATGACCAAGTGTTAATATCTACGGTTGTAGCAAGTCGGAAATGCAGCTCAAATATTTATACTTGATACATCTATAACATACATCCATCTTTAACATACATCTATCGCACCTATGTCCTATGCCAGTAATCAATCGTGAAAATCAATCCACTTGTCAAGCTTCATTTAATTCGTACTGGTCTTCTGTAGAGTTCTATCATGTAAAACAGATTCTCGCCAATTTAAAACTGTTGGTTTTCATGCTAAATTTTCTGTTTGATGTTTATTTTGCAGTCAACCACCGAGAATTTCTGCACCATGGAACATTACAACGATGTCAAGGTAAGATGGTTTACGCAAACTGCCATCACTTTGAGGCTACAGCTGTAGGGGGCCCTCTTTAGGGTAATAACCAAAGACTTTCGAGCTGCCATAAAGAGCAGTGAGCAGGCATAGTGGGTTGTATAGGTGTGTTTACACTAGAAATGAAAGAATTCCTGCTATTTGCATGATCTTTTTCTTTTGATCAAATGCAAAATTTTGTATGCCCATTAGTTCTCTTGAATGGAATCAAGCACTCAAACACTTGTATGACCACGATTTAATTTGTTTTGTTTTCAGACATTCTTTGAGTCCAACCCGACTGCATCAGCTGAAAGAGCAATCCAGCAGTCATTAGAAAGTATAAAACTAAATGCATCATGGTTGGAAAGAGACGGTAGATCAATCAACGAATATCTGACATCGTGCTGTACGCAAGGCCAATGCGAGGAGAACTGCTGTTGAAAGGATTAACTAGCAATTGAAAACAATTAGCATATATTATTGTTCACCAAAATATTAACATTTGAAATAGATCATCTAACATCCGTACGAGACTTGTCTCACTGCGTGTCACGTCATTATGACGTCGTATATTGAACGGCTGCGAGCGATCACTCAAATTGCAAACAAATTGATAAGTGCTCCGTCACAATCTGTTAGTTAGCAAAAACAAAAAAGCCCACCTAGTCATGCCGACGCGCTTCTGAAATGCAGCACTCCGATCAACTAATATAGTTCAAAGTCACGCTCGGTTTAATGTATTTAATGTAACTTTCCAATCCACTCGATATTCAGCACCAGACTCAATTCAACTTTTACAAAAATCCTCACTGATCTCAGCATACAGGGTTTATTTGTGATCTCTCTAATGTTAGTGATTATGTGTGGTGAGTGAACGACCAGCTATCTATCTTAGTGCGAAATAATTATAAGTATTGTAATACAAAAATGATGTAGATTCACCCGATCAACTAGAAAGAGTTAATTTCAAGTCACTAAGTACTCAACAAAATGATAGAAACTAGTTCTAGGCCCCTCAATCGTATGAGTCTGAGTGTCCAACCACTTCCCTTTTTCAAACCTTTCACATGTTTTAGTAACGGTATTCATTGTATCGTCCCTTTCGAGCACCACTAAAATATCAACTTTCGCAACTGTCTTTTTGAATATACGGCTTTCGCTACAGTTTAATAACAGAACTCTTGGCAATACAAGTCACATTTGCTCAATAAAAAGACTAGTTGGCAATTCACATCAGATACCAATCGAATGTTGAACTGATCGAATCCATCCAGTGCTGAGTTGAATAATTGGAGACAGAGCAAATGGAAACGTAATTATAACAAGCACCTATTCACCGATTCATTATTTCAAATTAGATGCGGCATACTCATTGAAATCGTGTTACATTTGTACAAGTCCTGGCTAGTGCAAAAATTATCATTTAATATATCTAATATAAAATTACAAGAGTTGAAATTTTGTCAACGGATCTGATCCACCAGTGTAAAACAAACAGCTGCTATCATCGTTATTTCCATCTCGTGGGAGCGAGCCGAATTCTTCACCACTTAACGATCGCATTGTTACAACCGAATCGGTCCCAGATTGCCCCACAATCGATTCACTTGGCGATATCGATTGCGTCTTCGTTGGTGAGTTTCGACCATGTTCGTAATGGTCATAATCGGCTTCACTCGTCACCAGATCTTCGTTATCGGGCGTATTAGGAATACTGTTAGAGGCTGACTCCTCAGAGATAGTTGGTTGAGGTTCACTGCAACATGCCTTTGAGATTTGTCTGTCTATAACTGTGAAATCCGTTTCGTGTTCTTTACCCGTGCCTTTGAAATCTGAAGTGCTATTTAGAACATCCTTCACCTAAAGTACAGACGAAACAACGAGTAAATATCGAGCAGTAGGATGTCCTCATTCTTATCGGTGACTAAACCAATGACTCCTTCTTGTAGTCATCAAGATAACACTGTGAGTGTTAGTCGGGATGTTAGCAGCCTGCGTGCAGACTATGGTGTTAGTAGTCAATTCAAATTTTTTAGCGTGAGGTGTGATGGAATAGTGATCGACTGGTAAGAGTAACTTTTATTGGGATTCTTAGTTTAGACTAAATCACACACATCCACACAAACACAGACCTGTTTGAGACCAGCCACGCTTAATAAAGCGGCATTGTCTGATGAATGTTCACCTTCAAGTAACGCTGTTTGCAGAAATCCTGAAACGACACACACGTGATGAATGAATCTACAAAATATAAAAGTGAATGCGTTCCAAAAGCGGGTCCAAACATGCTTTCCTTACCCACATAAGATTCCATTTTTCCACCGCAGAATAAGCAAAGGGATTGCAGTCGGTCGAAGTCAGATTGCAATTCAGAAATCTGTATTTGTAACCGTTGATGATCCTGTACACATGAGAAGAAACACAAAACAACAACAATGTCAAGCTTGTGGCGTGCGTGTAAATGGGTGCTCTACTTTTTATGATGTTCAAAAAGAGTGGTTCCTTGTTTTTAACAGATTTTTAGAATTAATTTTAGCTTTTACAGACTTTTAAATATAGCATAATTTACCAGTTTTCGTTTATCTGAACAATTTTTATTGAACTGATGCTTATAAACTGTTTAACTGCATTGTAAAGCGCCATGAGCATATGGATAT
>JANVCG010031950.1:0-10125 GCA_025505365.1 Haliclystus inabai | reverse complement strand
ATAATAATAATAATAATAATAATAATAATAATAATAATAATAATAATAATAATAATAACAATAATAATAATAATAATGCAGTATTAATTAATGTGACCGACCAACTGCAAGTGGCATATACCTTGATGACTGTGCCACTCAATAAAGCAACCTCCATTATTCGGCTGTCTTCAATCCCAGCAGAAATGTAATGCTCAGTGCCATTGGCAAGCAATTCGTGATCATGGACATTTACTTTGAATTTCATTTGGATCTGGATGTTGCTGAATGGTGAACTGACCTGCAAGCATAAATATGTTTTGAATGTTCAAAAACAAAACTGATAATTGTTATGGATGCATTTATATTATCATTATTATATGCAATAGTTGCGAACGATCATTCTTCGATTCACTTTGCTTCAGTAACAATGCGTCATATCAAAATAATGCTCTTTATCATAACGTGTTAATGCTACATACAGAACACAATTCATGAAATTGCAATAGATAAATCTCGTAGTGAATTTTGCTGAAATAAAACGAGGGTACTCACCGTAATTAATCCAAAATCAAACTTGACAGCAGTATTTCCCAGAGTAGCGTCTGCCGATGAGTAAACAGGCTGCGGTGTACTAGGAATCGAGAGATCAGTACCAATTGGCTCGACTACTGTAGCATCTGACAGTGTCATAAATACAAAATCACCACTTGCGCTTGTGATTTCAACACTTGCATTCATCGAGAATTTAGGCATGGTGAGAACGAGTTCGTAGTCAATTGGATCGCCATTAACAGTCAAATCTTGAAGGAAAGTTTGTGAGAAATTGTTAGTGCATTGAAACTGACAAGCTGATTTTCTCATCAATCAATGGCAGGATAAGATTCTTGCTCAGTGTCGCGATTGATTTACACTCTGTTACAGAGTAACTAGTCATAAAACCAAAATGTAATGAAAGAAACAGTTCAACCAGTTAGGGGTTACATTATAATCCCCCCTCTCAAATCAAACATCTCATTTCTTAATTTCAATCTAAAGGCAACTACACTATATAATGAAAAGATGAATTTCAAGCCGCATTCGATTTTATTATGACGTAGATCAGTCAGTTTCAGAGAAAAAGTCCAACTTGTTCACAGTATATCAGAGCCTTGTTTAAAAATTGTTAATTAAATGTTTAGAATCTCTACGACTGTCGACTGAGCAGCAAAACCCATTTAACAAAAAAAAGAGAGACACTCTTTTATGTTCCTCTCCCTTTTTCATTGGCCAATTTCGAGTCATGTGACTGATGGACACCATTAACTCAGACCTGCAGTTATATAAGGGCACCACTGTTACGCTATTTACAATATCAATATAAGGGGTAAAGGGCAATGATGTCATTCGTTATCAAAATAACTTATATTATCAAAAGCGTTGAAAATGCACGTATATGCCTACCCTTTTCTATTGTTTGTGTTAAATTCAAAGTAGGATGTTCAACATAAACAATTGGATCTGACGTCGATGTTCCCTCGCAGATATCTCCTGATTCCAATCCCCTATACAAAGCATTTACAACCAAAGCATCTAGTGCATCTGAGTCATCTTTGACAGTTGCATTCAGATAAGCAGTGTATGTATTACTTGGCTCTAGTACCCAGGGCTTCATTAGCAACTGATCTCCCTGCAATGCTGCATCCGCCTGAGTAGAACCGGTTGTTTTCCCTTCACTTAATACCAACGATCCATCGAATGTCAAATGCTCGCTTGATAAGTAGATTATGGCAGATGTGACCTCCGTTCCAGTAGCGCTTGCATTATGATAGCCAACAACTTTGTATTTTATCATATCACCACGTTCGAAGTAGTACTTCTCAGAAACATCAGGAGTAGCACTAGCAAGGTAACTGACACAAGGTGGTCTCTGTGAAATCGATAAAGGCATTTGTTAACAATTGATGAAAATAATCACAGTTTCACGTGTATTTATAGGAACGCAAAAGAAACTAAAGTACGACTAGAATATGACCAACCGCTGCCATGCGAAGACTCGGATTTCAGACAAAGACTGGATCGAGGACACTGCTCATTTCTGTTGCGACTGCGAAGGGATTGCTGTGCTGTCGGTGACAACAGTGTTCACAGTTGACAATTAAATGAGCGAAAGCATCACAAGCTAGTTATAAATACTATAAGGAGTCAACTCTGAACACGTTGCTGCACTTGCTTCAATTCTGAGGGCAAGTGATCAAAACATCGATTCGGAAGAAGGAGCATACATTATTGAGGTCTTGAGAGAGCCAATTAGAGAGGTAAGCTTGCTGGCTTCAGATTTGAGGATTTGAACTAGCAAAGAAGCTACCTTCTTTCTCAATTGGATTCAAGGATAGATCAGTTTGTATCACTTGACCTTATACTATTGCGTGAGGATATAGGTGTGCAGGGTAGTGTGGGTCAGTCCTGACACTATCATTCTTCTATATAGTTTGGGTGACGTTTCTCTTCGTATCCTTAGGATGCTTCCAGATCAAACCAACAAGCAAACACACCGTTCCATTTCTATGCGTTGGATTGTATAGTTCTTCTACAAATGAGCTGAATGCTAATGTGAAAAATGAGCAGTGTATTTGAAATTCTTTGCAATTCCAAAGGGTGCAAATTAAATGCAAGAAAAGTAGAATTCCGGTCATTGATTATTATGCTATTTATGTGTATAACTGTTGACTAACTATATTTCTCCTCTGAACATGGTGTTTCTTCTTCTCCTTTTTGCCATTTACGTCATCAACAACTACAACAACATTCACAGTAGATTCTTCATGATTCACTGCAACGTTTGCATCACCATCGATTAGATTCTTTGCAACCACATCAAATGAATATTTGTCATTTGTAAGCAGTTGAGATACTTTGATTTCACCAGAACGTTCATCTACTGAAAATGGAACTATTTCCTTCGAAGTTGTTTTAACAATTTGGTACTTGATATCACTGCAATCACATCCGTTTGGTTCATCACAGACATCTTCATCTTTGGCATTTAATTGAGTAATTACACTTCCAATGGGAATTAACATGTTCACGCTGATGTTGACGACCAATTGATCAAATACAGGATTGTTTTTGTTTTCTAAATCAGAATAGATTTGTAGTAAGAACACAGAATTTTCATCTACGGGATAAAGTCTGCTGGTATTTCTCTTCTGCAGATACGAAGTCAGCAGGGTAATTTTGTAGTCTAAAGTTGTCCCTTTCGTCATTAATGGTTCCATTAAATTTAGAAATTGTGAGTTCTATCTACGAAAATATCATTTTTGTTGAAATATATCCTTTATCCACTAGACAGAGAGAAAACAGAGATATTTCGGCATAATCTAACCAACCCAATGAGTGACCTTATTCAACATGGAAATTTATGATGCATTTGCGATAGAAAACAGATTCAAATTTGAATTCATGGTTGCGTCTTTTTTTCAAGTAAACAAAAATGCCGTTCATATAATCAAGGAGATGCACAGTCCCTATGAGATAGACATCATGATATATATATATATATATATATATATATATATATATATATATTCATTTGTACAATTTTTGATTTTGAAAACAGCTAGTTAAAACGACATTCCGCTAATTCTTATATAAAAGGAAACCTACCAAAAAGCTGACATGCAGCCCCAAACCAGCATGATTTACAAACACCCTTTTGATCATTTGTGTTGCAAATTCCATTCGGGCAACCATTTTCTTCATATCTAAAACAAATTTAATTTTCAAAATCAGTTTCGCATAAATCAATACTTTTTTACAGATTGATTAAGCACTCTGGCATAAACTGGTTGCCTTGCGCGCACACTCTTAGTTTTTCATCACTCCTGAAATTCAATTTGAGTCGGTTCCTCATGGTTAACTAATCAGGAAAAAGTGAAACAGCGAGATCATTGATGCTGAGAATAAACGTATATGCAGTAGCTACAGTATACAATAGACTAAAAAGCGAAGCAACGCAATCCACAGAGAAAGCCGCGAAGTACTTAAGAATGTTTGTGGTTGAGTGATGCAGTGAGCCGTGAGCGGAATATTTATACAAGTTGCATTTTGAAGTATATAAGAAATCAATCTGATGAATCCCACTCCTTACGCGTCTTTCGTGTCTGCATAAGCTTGTGCAACACGGCTTCTTGTTTCATAATTGTTTAATAATACAATGGAGAGGAGGACCCGAATAGTGGATTTATGTAGATTTCTTCGTTCATTCGTCGAGGGAGGTGGCTGCCAGTCATTTCCTTGCTAGAAAATGACGAATACAGCAGAGTTAAACTATTTCTCCACATTCCCACGACTGATCATGTATACGCTCCATCTGAGAGGTTAATGAAGTAGCTGATCTTATAAATTATGTTCATGAAAAGTGTTGGAATCTTTATAAACATGACCCTGATTCTGAATACGTTTGACTCCATCGAAAGTTTATTAAAAAGCATGGGCAAATTTGAAACTTTTCGTAAACAGTTGTCCAATAGCGAGGCTCAAATCACCTCTTGCTTACCAAAATTAGCTCTATTTTGGAAAATTCTAGTCATAGATCAACGGGATACTATAACTATAACTTGAATGTTTCTTCGACGATTTTCTTCGACTTGTATCCTATAGCGAACATGCGGGAGTTGAAATTTTCTATCTTTCGACCAATCAAAACGCACTGAAACATCAGATGCTTGTCTGTGATTGGTGATTTTGCAAATTGCAGAATTACATGATGGTTTAATGTCTTTTGGCTAGAGGAAGTTATTCGCAAAATGAGTGTTTACATTCTTTCAATCAACAAGACTAAATACAACTGTGGCAATCGTGACAAGCAGGTAAAATATAATCATTCTTGAAACAACAGCTACGACAACATATTTGTTATCAATGAAAATACTTGACAATAGGAACAGCGAAAACGCTCATTCAACGCACAAAAACATAGAATGAGAATTTACAGCGCAAAACGAATCCTGAAGTTTTCTGTTCACGAAAATACATCGCCATTTCGCGAGCTTCTTCAGACAAGATCAACCAACATTTAGAATTACGCACAGCAATAATTCCATTCAATTCAAGATTTTATCTTCTACAAATTTGCAGTCGTTACAATCGACAGGCTAAGGATATTTCAAATTTATTTCTAATGTCTAATCTATTGAAAATTAGGAACTGAGGCTGTGATCATATCATACCTGATCTCCAAACTCTGCTGGAGATAATAGATTCAATGACATAATTGATCGATTTACGAATCGTAAAATTAATAAACAGATCTATTAAATAGGGCTTTATCAATTTACTCAATTAAAATTAAATTAAATTTCATAACACACTTACATTTTGCAGGCGTGTTTGCAGTTGCAGGGGAGAGATTTTGTTAGAATTGAGTTCAAAAACTGACCAGTTGTCTTATCATCAGATATCTTGGAGCAGCCACAAACCTGATAACAATCATTTCGTTGTTCAGGTGTGATGGTATTTATTGCATCTGTAAAAGAGAGATTGGATTTCTTATCAAATAAAGTTGGTAATCATCATTGTAAATGCTACATTTGAAGAGAACAATCAAAATTGCATTTTCTAATGATATTGTAAAATGTCGTCAGTCCTTAATTGCAATTAATTAATATCATAAACATTCGAGATGGTGAAAGGGAATTCCGCGATTGGAAATTAATTACCAGCATTTGAGGATAGCAAAGATACGGCTATTACATATATCAACCAAAATATAACAAATGTAGTTTGGCATTTCATCTTGCTACAATCTGAATCAATAATTCTTGATTACATCCCAAAGAGTCTAGTCAGTCTTGAGTTGACTATCCTCAGAAGCAAGGAATAGCGTAAGCCGCATTTTGTATGTTGCAGCTGTTGCGCTAGAAATAGACTGCGTATAGACGGAGGATCTGCCTTCTGATTGGATCAACAAGAAGAGATACGCCCAGGTCGAGACAACGCATAAACCTGAGACATTTGATAAAGAAACAGCTTTGCCTGCGATAAGAGTTTGTAACAGAGCTAGAGAGAGAGAGTTCAGAGACTTCAAAAGAGCTGCAGTATATAGTATCATCGATAGCAGTTAAAATACAAGGATTAATCCAAAGAGCCTACTAGAGATTTATCTCTTATAATGTTGTTTATATTTGAGGACACGCAAATCATTCATTAGAATTATAGCAGGTAATTCTGTTAGAATGTTCATTAGTCAGAAGCAATGGCCCCGAGGAGAATATCTAAATTGTGTATAATAGCTTGTATTGCTACAATTTCAATCATCACACCTGGTTTATTTTCATAGTATTTGTAGATCACATATAAAAAATAAATAAGGGACATAGACAGCCCCAATTCCCATATTTTAATGTCAGTCTTACACAATTCAATTGAAACGTTTGCTTACGAATTATTAGTTTGCAAAAGTAGATGGAATCCATACTGCCTGTCTTATCAATGTGCTTTCAACAATGCACAGAAAATCAATTATCACCTCTTATAAATGAAAATGATACCTATGTATTATTTAATCTATAGGTATTTTCCGTCTGTTTTTTGGTAGAACAAATAGCTCCAGCCAATCAGTGTTCCTATGTCAATTTTCTCACATGTGAAAAACGATGTAGCCACTCGTTGTTTTGCGTTATAAAATTCGCTTGCTAGAAGAGGCTTGCTCGTTCGTTTCATCCATTCGCTCTCTAGAGGTATCCTCTCCCTATAACTGAAAATTGTGAAATTCCCGCTCATCTTCGAATTGAATTGATCTCAACTCGAGCACCTTGTTTAAGAAACATATTGCTCAATTTACGAATTTATTCAAGGTATTACCTCAAATCATGAGAGAATACTTCTTACGTCTGTATTGTTAGAAAATAATTCTTATCTATAAAAGCGTTTCTTGATTCGAGAAGTTAAACATATCAAACCAAAGTTTCCTTAAAGCAGAAAAATTGAAGAATGCAATTTTCCTTGTAATAAGATTATTTTGTAGCATTTTGGTACTTGAAAATTGATGTTTGAAGGAAAATGCTTAATTTTGAAAAATGATTAGCACAATAGTTTTCCCTTTGTTGATAAAGAGAAAGAGAAGGTTTCACCAAGAACGTTTGACTGAATTGCTACTTTTCCATGATTCACAAGACAATATGAAGTGAGCAAGAGTATTGTTATTGGAATAGACTTATTGTTAGCATTTACATGCAACTAAACGTTGCATGCCCAGAGAAATCTGCGGCGTATAGGTCTGTATAGAGCCCAACTCGACTGAGGGCTGGTGCAAAGAACTTCGTTCGGTTACAAATTTTTATCTATACCTCTAAATATGAATTTTTTATATGTGTTTGTTTGCAGGGAGTTTCCGCGATTTTCTCTGGCATTTCGAAAGTAAATGCATCAAATTGCATATCATTATAGATAATTGTAAATTTTCGTACCTAGCGGACTTTGGTTTCTCACTTCGTCTTTCCCTTGTCATATCGAAAGAATATAATTTGTTTTCTAATCGTAAAACGAGTCAAGTGCCCCCAAGGTCAGACCATTCCATGGACGGTCGAGAATAAATTAATTTCAACTCCGCCTACAAACTACGAAATTTTAAAAAACTTTGTTTTGAATGGTTTTAACAATCATTTCTCAGCCATTTCAAAAGCAAATGTATTAAATTGCACATCATCAGATAGCTCATCGTTAATTCTCGTACCTAACGGGCTTTGCGGGATTTCCCAAATTCTTCTTTTCTCTACTGTACAGTCAAACTGATGGAATTCGATTCACTATTGTTGGCAGTTTTGAAATTTACTATGTTCAAAGATTTACAGATTCAACTTTAAAAACAAGATATAGAATTTTACTTTAATACTATACTCAGCGGAGAGGGTCACCCATTACTAGTATAATTATTATAATTCGATTGAGGTTAAAAGGGTGGAATTATGGTAAAATGCATAAAGTTAAAATAACAAGACAAGGACGAACCAGAAGAAATCGTCTGAGTTTATGAAACCTATTCACAAATATATTTATGTACACGAGTCATTTCATAACAGAAAAACATCTTTCATCGTTTTCAAAATAAAGAATTAATTGCAGCATCTATTTTATTAATTGTCCTTGACTCGCAAATTGTAAAGTTTCAACAATTACTTTCCACTTTCACTTTTAAAACGCTCTGCGTCAAATGAGAAAGCACCAATTAAAAATAGTAAATTTAAAAGTATTGCAATCTCTAGAGTTAGAAAGTGATAACTCCAGCCACAGTGCGACAATAGGAGAGACAAAGGATAGGCTGCCATGAAAATACCAACTGCAAAATAAAGACAGAGAAAGATCAAAGGTCATTGATAATTCGATTAAATACCCTGGTCAGTGGCGCACAATGCTGTAATAGATGGAGACGAGAGAAGCGAGTTAGAGCCTAACTGTCAGATGTGTGTCTGATGACAGTCAGGTTGACAGTGACTAAATACGATCCAGCAGTAGAAGTTGGATATGCTAAATGCCCCCCTTTGAAGCTTAATGAATAATGAAAAACATATTAAGATAAAGTTCTCATTTGTTTAGTTTTGTTGCAGGCTTTGATAGACGAGCACTGCGACAGAGACTCAGAGCATGATTGACATCCAGTACAGACTGAGGTTGGATAGATGGCTGCCGTGGACTATAGTAGCGTCTTAGGTAACGACGGTTTCTCCAGTATAACCGTCCTGTAGCAGATTCCACCTGATAGCTTCGTCCTCTGGGATCTTGAGAAATGATTTCAGCAATTCCGTTCCAGCGTCTTGTTTTAGGATTTTGACTCCGGACAAAATCACCAGCTATGAGAATGTTGAGTGGTTTTGCATGTTGGCCATTTGATACCTTTTGGCTTCTGGCTCTTAGTGTTGCGGCCTTCTTGTCAGCGTTGGCTATTGAAGCTTTGACGTCTTGAGTAAATATGGATGGATTAATTGGAATTCTAGCTCTAAGAGGTTTCCCAAAAAAGCGCTGTGTTAAGTTGAGTCTGTCATTCTTTGGGGGGTATTGCGGTATTCAAGGATGGCTTTGTAAAAGCTGGAGGTGATGCTGATGTTTCCCTTTCTAGTTACTTTTGCAACAATAGATGCCATAACCTTGAATAGCCCCTTGAGGGCATTCTCAGCCCGTCTATTTGCAAAGATGGTTGTACGGGGATGATTGATCATGATGAATATATACATATCTATACAGAACGTTGCGGAATTGAAACTGAGGATTGAAATCCAACGTCATACGGACAGGAGCTCCCATTGTTGATAACCATCCCAGAAACATATCCAGGACATTATCAGTGTCTACTCCTCCTTTACCAAAGTTCACGATCGTTGGCCAGCTACTAAATTTGTCAATTATGATGAGGAATTGGTTATATTACTGTGAGAATAAACCAGCTGCAATTGCTTCTACAGGTTTTGTAGGTGAAGACTTGAAAGGCGTTCAGCACAGACTTCACAGGCTTTAATCATGTTGGTGACATCGTTTGTGATGTTGGACCAGTATATGCATTATCTTGCGCGAGATAAAGTTCGATTCCAACCAAACAGTTCTTGTAGGATTTTAAAACACAGAAATACTGGGATGACGATGCGATATTATACAGAATCAGACCATCATTCAGTAGGGAAGGGTCAGCAGGTGATCTGCAAGTGACCAGTAAGGATGGAGGTCGAAATCCAGTTCACTTTTTGAGGTTGGGAAGCCAGCTTTAATCAATGGTAATAACTTGCTTTGAGTGTTGTCAATTTCACCTTCCTGTTGCACTTGCTGCAATTATGCATCTTCTAAGGTAGCGACGTTCAAATTATGGATCGAATTGATGTGATGCATTTGGATGAACTGGTTCCTGTTTTCATCCGCTGAATGGTCTTCAATACATAGTTTGTTGACTGGTTGCCTGGAAAAGCAGTCAACAATGGTATGAAGCAATTGTAGCGTACCTTGTCTCCAAATATCGTTGATTTGTAGTTCTTTAGCTTCTCCTTTGATGGAATGACTCTACGTCACCAAGCATCTTCTTGTTAATTGTTGATACAAATGGGTTATGTTGTTGTTGTTGTTGGTTTATTTATCAAAATATGACAGGCTGATAAAGGAAAGCAAAACTTCCACTTACATATA
>JANVCG010031928.1:0-10133 GCA_025505365.1 Haliclystus inabai | reverse complement strand
AATAGCACCACGATGATCAGTGAGTCGAGTTCTATCATATATCAAAAATTACTTTTTGGGTTGAGTCCCACTTTAAGGGGTCTGTCATTAGTAACCGTGGAGAGGGGGGTGGGCTAACTTTTGGAGGGCTACGAAATCTTTTCGGTCAACCTGCCGGGGGTGCGAATGAAATTTGTTGAGTATTTTCTTTTTCAGACTGTGAAATACTAATTTAACTAAACCTCAGCTATCTTGAAAAATAAGATGAAATTCACTGGGGAAAAAAGGAAATTGAGTCCGCTTATCATTGTACCTTATAGCTTTATAAAATTTACTTTTGAATATAATTAAATTTACCTCAAATATAATGGTAGTCTTTATATATTGCACTGGATTTAAACAGCTATATAAGGACCGTATGGTCTAGGTCCCTCTACTCCTCCTCATGGTGCATCCCTATTTCTTCCCAAGTTTCTAGCTAGAATCGCCATATATGCTGGGATTTTTTATGGAGTAGCTGTCATGGATTGAGACAAAAGTGTAAGGTGATTGCCAGAGATAAGAATTGGGATACATTTCCGGAATCTAATCTATGAACTTGAATTTGTTTTCAATCAAAACAGACTCAGAAATTGTACATCTCAATTCCTACTGCTTTTATCCTGCGACCACTGTCCCGCTAGTGCAATTTCAAAAATTCATAAACTCCTGCACAGCTATGATCGAGTGAGCTGCTTCGATAGCAAAATATGGCATATCATGGCTTACTTCATTACTTCTGTTAAACCTGTTACTTCATTTACAAGGAATAGAGACAATAGAGCATAGCGTATGCTGCAATGTATAGTACGAGTGAACCACTTTTGAGAACATGTAGGAATTGGTACGTATGAGACAGTTTTCGCTTATTGAGTTGGGGTGCAGAATATTTAAATTGATCTTAAATGGGGTATGAAACTTTGCGGATGGAATTTAAAGGGGTATTAAATTGTAAAGACTTTTTCAAAAGTTAGCCCGCCCACCTCCACACCGTTAATAATGACACACCCCTTATAATTTTTTCGGGAAAAAGTATAGCAAAAACAGCTTGAGTTCAAGAGGCAACAGTTCTGATTGGAATGTATCAAAAACGTATAGGCTTCAAGAGATGAGAATGAACTTACTCGTCAAATTGCATTCTTGAAGAATCTGATTCCTGTCTAACAATTCGTCTCTTTAATGCTTGTTCAGCTGATGTACTCAAGTACAAATCACAGACGTCATCACATGATGTTTTGAACACATATGAACCAGTTTGAGGAGCAATAAAATAGCTGCTTATAGCTGCACCATATCTATCACTAAAGTATGAAGTGATTTCCATTGCATCGAGATGTCCGCTTGATGATGGATTGTTGGGGTATCTTGTATCTTTATACAAGCTATCCATTTTGTCTGGACTGGTAGGATGGACATTAAAGAAGTAATTGGCGGTAACAGGTGCATATGTGCTTAAAGATATAAAGAAAAGTGCACGTAAATAAGATAAGATATATTAAAACCTCAATAAAAAATTAGACTGTGCTACTAATTGTAAGAAAACGTGGAATTATTTTGAATGCTGACCCCACCAGTTGACATTATTTGTTCATTCTCGGGTTTGAATGTCAAAAGCAGAAATAGCATGCAAAGATGCCATCTTTCTATGAAAAGCTTGCAGTTGGAAGCTCAATCCATAGATTATCGTTTCAATCCTGATTATACCTCCCACCTGGCCTTCGACGATTTGTTGCAAAATAATAATATGGAGGATCATTCTTCAAAATTTTATAGCTGCCGTTTATCGATTAAACATGGATAATTTGATATAAAAACAAACCATTCTGTAACAATAGATAGGAAACAACTTGCTGAATACCAAAAATGGGAGGATCAAAATCGCCAGAAGTTTGGTCCGAAATGGATTTCAATAATACTGGAAAAGTATCGATTGGTGTAGAACTATTTTTAGTGGATTTCTCATCGAAATATTGTGATAAAGGCAAAGGAGTATCACTTCAGGATGATAAATTATTTCCCAATAAAATGTGAATTACGTACCTCTCAAGTGGTGTCAACAAGAACGTTTGAAAGGTTTATCGAGAATACGCAACAATAAAGCAGATGGCTCTTCTTCGAGATATTACCCTTTCAGATAGGATCATTAGAAAATGTAAATCCATGGTAGAAAAATTGCGCTTACTTACACATTGGAATTTGGTAGAACTTTAACGTAAAAATGCTTTTAGAGCAGTCATGCCGCCACAGAACAAGAAGGGATCCATCGCCAGGCTTTCCTTCAATAGTATTTATGCACAGGTCACCGAAAGACAACTGACTCTCTAGAAAAGTGGAATAATATTCAGTGCTTCTTAATGGAACATTATTCAGTACTTATTATACAGAGTCTAAAATGACCAGCAGCCTTGTTGCAAAAATGTTTGAAATCTGGGGCCAGATTTCAAACCCTATTTCATGAAGTGACGTCGAATCCATCGTTTCTCCGACTGTTAACAATGCCATTTATAGAAGTTACTTAAACTATTTATTGCCTTCTAATGCTAACTAATTTTCTATTGCGTTTTGCGGTGACCTTTTTGTGTCAAAAAGTACCTCTCAAGCATAAATTTTTATGACTGCTAGCGGATAAAATTTGATTGCGTTTTTCACTTTTGAGAAATGTGCTTCTCACGAAATGGTTTTTGCTACCTCAATGCACCTTTTCATTTTGGAAATTGAGGATTTCCCTTCGAAATTAAAATTTTTCATAGCAATTTCTGACACTTCTGATTTTTGATAAAAAATTAAACTTAATCGGAAAAGATAGCCTGGAGTCAGTAGCTTTGATATTATTAAAAGGCTTCAGACTGGTATACTTACTATAACCTCGATAAAAATGCTTTACTGGTGTGGGTTTCGCACAGGCAAGGTCGATTAATATATCATTTCCACTGAAATATCCACCATTTTCTGGGCAGACAGGTGTATTGCTGCATTTATGTACTATTGCACCAGTCTCAAAATCAAACACAAACTTGGCATGGGCTTCCTCGCAATTGGCTACGCCACGTTTCCAGACTACTTTTGTTGCCTTAGTGAATTCACAAGTTCCTGTCTCCGGCATGAAGCAATACTCTTCATCGTAACTTTTTACCGCAGATGCTATGAGCGAAACGAGAGATATAATGCGATGAAAGGATGTTTGAACAAAAGACCTCCCACTTTGCTCGAGAGAGGTAACAAGAGACAGTGTAGCAAAAGCCTTTCAGAATCATTCTAGGTCAAATACATTTCATTTACCTATGATCTCAATCTATAAGTTTCCAATCAGGACTACATCTGATTATATGGCACTGTGAAGAGGTGCAGCTTCAAGAATCGCAGTTGTAGCTATACTCGGAGTTCAACAAATTAAACCTCTCCCCATTTCAATACTTACTTGGACATAGTCCTTGACAATGCTCCTCGACAATTACAGCCTCGTTTTTGGAACATAAATTGCCACCGCATCGAGGTTTTGGTGAATTACATATTCGCTTTCGTTTTCTTTTCCCTTCGCCACAAATTGTTGAACATGGTGACCATAAACTCCACTTCGATAGGCCACCATCAACTAAAGAAAGATAATCAGTTTACACCATCATCTTCTATCTTACTGCGTCTCATGGCACACGAGAGGCACATAAGGTGAAAACGACAATTCATAGTTCACGGAACAAGTGTTAACTATTTGGTTTAGAACACAACTAACATGTAATTACTCTTTTGATAGATATATTGACGGCTCTTTTTGTTTGTATTCATATTGCCATTGCCCTCACGATGAATCTCTAAATTCTCCCAATTTGATGACCTCAAAATCGTGCAAAAGCTATAGCAGTCTCTTGCACGAGTTTTGGAGTTGTATTGCATTTTCAGTTAAATCGAAAGACCATGCCATAGCTTTGTTTAGTGAGGAGTTGCTTTATAGTGTAGCATGACATGGTTGCTCATAAAAGCAAAGCCGCCTAGCTTTATTTTCTGCCTGCAATCTAGTTTTGAAGGAAAAAGAACAGGTTGCCAAGATGTGATTTTTATATTATTTTGTTGGTTTGTTTTGATTTTCGCGCTTTGCAATCGTGAGATATCGTCACGAACATTAGCCAATCAAATCGCAAGATACCTCACTCTTGTTGTGTTCTAATATAATATACAAGTTACTTTTATCTGCCCTCTTTGGAATTCAATTTGATTTTTGATTTTTATATGCCTTCAGAAAATGGTGAAGTTCCAAGCTATTGAAAGCGAGCAAAGGCAACCGATTTAAAGCAGAAGGGAATCATACAGTTGCCATCATCGGGAAACCTACTAAGACACTGGAGAAACTTGGCCCCCAGTCAGTGAAGCACTAGTTGGTTAAGAAAAAAAAATACATGTGCATCGTTTGGGGAACAAAACCATACAGATATTTATTTTGAGACGAGATGTTCAAGATGGTAATTGTTCAGTTGAAATTAAAAAAGGTGATCAACTGGAGCATTGATCAAATGAAGAAAACAGCTTTCAGACAGACAACATTTGTTAATAACCAACGTTTTTCTAGAGAAACACTATCCCCTAAAATATGCGATGAGAGGACAACTGATGAGAAAACAAGTGATATGGAGGTTCTTCAGAATCTAAATACTGTTCAGCGTAATCCATTACATTATTAGTATATTATTGATGACATCTGTGACTCATCAACGTGGAACAAAGATCTCAAATCCAGACTATGCAAAAGACTGGAATTAAGCTGTAAATCAAAAATCCAGATCGTAAAGTTGTAGGATGCCGCTGGAAATTCAGGGTAAAAGAGAGGAACGGTAGGATGCGAGATTCCAAAGTCGTCCATGGTTGCTATAAAGGTGATTTACAAGCTCATTGTCCAAAACATTGATGCCAATTATCCAATTTAACGCATTACAAACTTCATTGGCTTTACAGTCTATGAGGGAAGTATGCCGATGCACAAGGCGGATGTTGTAATTCTTTCTTGAATGGAAAACTTGAATAAGTTCTATAGAACCACATACTTAGTAATACTACTTATTACAAATAACCTGGAAAAATCTCTCTTCTCTGGCATTAAAAGATCAAAGTTTAGTTTTCATTAGCTTCCAAGGTGTTGGAAATCATGGCTGTATGATGTGTTGATTGGAAGTGGTTTATCGATGTTGCATATTTGCTATGAATAATTAATTCATCATTTTTGCAATATATGTTGACCGTCGACAAGAAAGAGCTATCAAAGTCGATTGAATATTGTCAGGACCACCGAACCATGTTCTTCGAATTTCTGTCACACTGGAGGAAGATGGAATATTGATTAATCGAAATAATAAGATGATGCCTTTATTACATTATTGCGTATCATATGTGATCCTTTTTGATAGAATGGTCAATATTCCGAGGCAAACATTTCCAATATATGTTACCTATAGTGAAAATCTACGAAGTATGACATATAGCTAGGCCTTACCTGCATTTCTGGAAGCATCACAGTCATCTTCATTGATAAAATACCAAATGACACCTAGGTTTTTCATCCCTGCCTCATTCATCAAATCATTTTCAGATATAATTGTATTATACCAATTAGAAGCTAATTGGCCTGAAGTCGTCAATAAACCCTCTCCATAGTATGGACGACCTAGCCACGGCATACGATTACCAGGTGATTTGTCCCTGACATCAATCTGCTTCTCTAGCTTCACACCAGTGGAATCTGGTGTCGTAGAGACGAATCTATTGAAAGTATAATCATCTCATTTTGACATTTTCTATGGAAAGTAAGGAAATGCCGCCACTCTATCATTCACCACAATATAATGATAATCTAATAATTTAATAATTTAAATTTTTATAGCGTTTTTTACAATAGCTTTGATCAAGAGCACGATTAATATCACCTTCCATATCTCATTCATGGTTAACGGTGACTTTTGTCGACGTCCCTTTCTATATATTGCTTCGTGATATAATCCAGAGTTTATCATTTTGATTTCCTATTTTGATCCCATTTGGTGCACCATTTTCAATATTTAGTCCAGCTGGTAACCCAGCCAACAAGGTCATTTTGTATCATGCAACTTCAAACTCAAGGTGATTGTGAAATAATCCTAAGCAAGTGTAAATAGCTATCGAAACCAAATTAATGTAGCCTGATTGGAACATGACACTGCGTATATTACTGGTGTAGCTATAAGAATCTGTTAGCATGAAAGTCATAACTTCAATTTATCTCTATAGCTATCGACTCGATAAATACTTTATTCAAATTGTGGTATTTCGTGTGTAAGGTAATGGAAAACTTACGAATATTTCATTGGTGCAATGAATATACCACCCCAGTGTTTCATTTGTTTAGAAGCAAGTTTGTATTTAAATGTTGCATTATTTGATAAATCTCTGAATCGATCTCCAAAAGACAAAATTGAATAATCATCATTCAATGACGGCTTTCCTGTGTTTCGACTCAGTACCTAGAATCAAATGGTAAAAGGAATATGCGATCTTTTAGAAAGCAGCCTGATTTAAATTTAAAGCAAACAATAGCAGGACATGGAATTACTTTTCTTTTAAGTTATAAAGAGTTTGAAGATTGTAGGTAATAGATGCAGATCAAAAACTTCTACTGTTTTCATACAATGTCACTTATAATTCGTCAATCAAATTCCAAATTAGTACAAAGCATATCACATTTGGTTTTTTAACGTATATTCTCGAAGCACAAAGATTGCCATTTCTATCAAAATCAATTGATATTTGCGGGTTTTTGTGAATCCATTGGACGCGGTTCTTCTAAATGCTATGCATGCCTTTTTAAAATAATGAAAAGTCTCAAAGAAATTATCAACTAGCGTTTAGCAAAGTAATAATGTTTGTTATACTTACACCCGGAAATTTTTCGCATCAAGTGATAAAAGCTAAAGGTCACAAACAGACGATTTGGATCTATTTCTTCTCGATTAAAACTAACCGTTTTTCTTTAAATTGTTGTAAATGGGTTCGAGAAGCACAGATGTTTCAAAATGTAAATGACATCGACACAGTCTGGCATCTTTTTAAAAAAGTTATATATTCATTAATTGATTGTGTCAAATATGCATAATTTGTTTTGCTTTTTGAAAAGTGGAATCTTTTATTTTGCTTTTAAAAGCAGTTGAAAAGAATGAATACATCGCATTTCTTGTAGGCAACTTAGAGTTTTTCAAATGATTTACTTTCCATAAGCCAGTACGTATTTTACGTATGGACCCTAAATACGATTTGCCTGTTAACGATCCGTAATGTTATTTTCTGCAACTTTTTGCTACCCTCACCTGTGACGCCTGCCATTTGTTATTTCTGCTAGTAACAAGCAGAGTCCAACCTCCCAAATCGGATGTCATGTCACAATAAACGGGTAAAATAGTCTCTTTTGTATTTTCAATGGTGTAAAAACCGTCTCGATAAGTATGTCCACGATGAGTGCCAAAGATCTTGATATCGTTACACGATCTACGCCTAGAGAGAAGGGCAGTGAAAATTATAGAAAAGTACCATTGACTATGAGTGAATTGTGAAGTTGGCTAGAAATCGAATTTATGCGAGTATTGTGATTCTAGCAAGGGCTATTTTGTACCTATCGTATTCGAGACAGACACCCTCTAAATATGTAATTCAAGATGAATTTCATACTTACGTCACTCCTTCTCTAATCCATAATCTAACAAAATTTGGATTTCCAAGCTCACCAGGAGTATACGAAGACCTTGTTTTGTTAGTAGCCCCACCTGCTTCAGGGGCATTCTAATGGGTGAAGATACAATACAAATTCAGATATAAGAAAGCAAAATTTATCTAATATAATGTTGAAATATGAGTAGAATGCATGCAGTTTACTTTCGCAATCTCCTTGAAGTTAGATCAAAACTAACTCACGCATATAGCAGTTTTGTCCAATGGGATCTCACGTAGCTTGATGAATTTTATGGTACAACATTCAACGTTGATCAATTGCATACTTACATTTAAAATAGCACCGAATAAAACAGGGCCTTTAGTGTCAACCCTTGGGACATAGCGAGCAAGATTACTGTTTGCGTCTAAGCCATCAAATAACTTTAATATTCTTGCTTCAATTTTCCATGGACCAATAAATTTAGCAGAGACATTTGCAGAGAATATACCACCATGTTTCTCAGTCTCATTGGCTTCCAGCATGTAATGAAAAATGTCCTAAGCGAATGAAAATTGCGAAATTAAGGTACACTTTAATAACATTTATTTGATATTAAGATCATGTGTTTTCAAGTATCACAGAGAACCCATTGATAATCTTACAATGAGAATCGAAATCTTTAGATTTAGCTACAGAGGACACCATGTGATTAGCTACTTGGTGAAGTTTCAAGAGGTGTAGAAATAAAAATAAATTAGAAAACACCAGAAGAATGAACACATCAATCATCATCATCATCATCATCATCATCATCATCATCATCATCATCATCATCATCATCATCATCATCATCATCATCATCGTCATCTTCAAAGCTATTCAGAAATTCAAATGCATCTCACGTGGAGCCTTCTTTCTAACAGCCTTCTTACGATCAATTCAGTCTGTCCCAAGCTGCAATTTACGAGCGCTATTGATGCTAATTGCAATATTTTGTCTTGATTTGATGCATTCCACTATAAATAAGCAATCCATGTCCTTATACAAGTTACACAATATCAGTTAGTCTTAATTATCTAACCGAAATAGTACATAGAATTTTATCACAAGAAATCTCTCAGATACCTCACTATGCATGTATGTCTTTATTCTTTATAGCGTTTTTGATGTCTATCTGTGATTCAGCATTTTTGACCTTCATTTGTGATGTAGTACATAAATAGTACACTTTCACTCTCTCTATTGACTTCTGTAACTAATCTTCAATGCAGTATTATGAAGAACCAATTAAGTAAGCTTATGGAATGTATTTTCTCGCGTTTGCCATTGAAAGATTTAGATATTATCAAGCGTAGACCATAACAGAAGGATGATAAAATCTTCAGATAAAAGGATTACTTAACTGATATAGAATCAAGTATGTCACGTTGTGGAACTACATGCTATTTGCTTATGTGCCTATATATAAATTATGTAACATTTTTTTCTCACTGTGAGAATTTAAGAACAATCTTTAAAGGCTGATAGGCTTGCATGCATGTAGTCAGTATCAGGTGTGCGGCAGCGCACACAATTAAACCTGTGTACAGAGGTCACCTTATGAATCAGCCGCCTACTTATAATGGCCACATTGCGTTGCTCAGCTCTTGATTGGTTCAAATTTTGATTTCTATCTGATTTCACTTGTATAAAAAGTAACTTCTCCTTAGTAGTCAGCATTTCCCAATCTCAATGGTGGCCATTTACATACATGTGTCACTTTATTTTACAATCAGAGTCGAGTTAGAACAATGATTAGCACTTATTGAATGACTGTTCTACCCTGGTTTTCTTTGATATCAGGGTACCCCGTAAATAGAGACCCCTTTTAGAAACTAAATGGACGTACCTTGTGTATTTCTGTTTGACTTTTCCATTGCCGGAGGACGCAGAGTACTCGCCGGGGACAAAATTACATTATAGATTTTGAATCAGTAATTTGAAATGCATTCTTTATAAATTGGTAAAAGTAGCATCAACAAAGAAATACCATAATCGGAGCCGAAGTTCAACAAGTTTGACTTAAAATAATATGCCATTGTATAGTAATTATAATACTATTTGATGACCTGAGCTATGGTCGAAGCGCAGTGATGATTCGGTGGTGAGATCGTTTATAACTTATCTAATTTCATTCGAATCATGAATCTGATTGAAATTTTGACGTTTCTGATCCAGAATGGAGAGTTCGAATCCAAATCGGATTTAGAGCTTTGAAGGATCTGATGGTAGTAATTTTAAAGTTGGGTCTAGCTCAAGAGTCGACCTCACAGTGAGGCCTATTGTCCTTTTGTGTGTGCACCCTAAATATTCTGCACGATGTATACTTTGCCTCATATTGGTATCATAATCACTTAATTGATCTTGCAAGGTACAAAATATTAATATTTACATGAGAAGTTATGTTTTATAA
>JANVCG010031917.1:0-10134 GCA_025505365.1 Haliclystus inabai | reverse complement strand
GCATGCTTGAAGTACAACTAACCCAGGTTCGCCCTAGTTCATGTTCACACTTACCATTTCATCCAGTGCTGTCTGAACAGCGCAAATTTAACCTGGGATCGCCCTGGGTTAGTTTAACCCGGGTTAGTTTATGTAGTGTGAATGTGGCTCAAGACGTTTTACAAGATGTTATTGTGATTATACTTCCACTTGCAGGGACTTGCATATCTCATAGCAATGGAAATCTAGGTAGCCAAAATTTATGATGAAACAGCAAGGTCCTTCCAATTGTAGAAAAATCTTGATGATGAATAAGAGCAAGTAATCTTGTCTCTTCGAAAGTGTCTTCTATCAAAGCACACGAAGTAGGAGTTGATAAATATCTATTTACCCATTCATTCAATCAACCAACAGTTCTTGAATACGATGTCATTATTTAGACAAGTGTACTTTGAAAACGTGATGAGCTTTTAAAAATTCTTTGAAACCATGTAAAGAAGTCAGATTCTGTTGAAACGGGTTGAAGTGGAGGTCAAGGTACACATGGCCATCTTCTCCTAACAGCAAGGACACTCTCAGATACGATGCTCTGTCTATCATTGGTCCATCGGAAGTCATGTGAAACATGGACGCAATTGACAAGAAAACCAGGGCTAAGCTTTTTGAGATTACGCATGAACTATGAACATCATTCAATAAACAAAACTCGAGAGGCATTGGCTTCCTTGAGTCTCAAATTCGAAATCGTCTTTCCATGGGCCCGAAATTGGCGTCTTGTAAATTGATGGCTCGTGCGATACCTCTTGGAAAATATTTCTCGCTATACTAGATCACGCAGTCCAAAATCTATGATTATACTATCTTGTAACTTTTGAGCATAGCTTTATTCGATAGACTTGTTTATAGCGTAAGACGGAAACTGTCATCGGTATCCGTATCACGATAAAAGTTAGGCCAATAACGTACGCATTACTTATGAATGAAAGAGCTCCCTTTATATGCTTTGAAAAAAAATCAAAGATCTGCGAATGAAAAACGTTACAGCTAAATGAAAAAAGGACAAAGGGCTATTTGATGATTTTTAATAAGAACATTTAAAAATGATTCTGTAATGGTAATTTAAAAATGATTCTCTACTTTTCAGGGGGTGATATTGTTAAACTTGAAGATGAAGGATGTCGTCCTCGTCCTGTGGTTGTTAAGATTCCACAACCTGGTGGTGAGAACTCTTTCCGTCATCCGTTCTTCGTAACACTGTACCGTTGCCAGGGTGGTTGTGGAGCTTCTTCATTTGTATCGCGATGCAAAGCTGTTTGTAAGTATATATCAATTGTTAATTTGATTTGCCATTAAGTGCACATTATGTGATCAGGTTTCACTCGTCTGAAAGTTTAAAACTAACTCTGACACTTCCATATGTTGTGACTTAATCGGGAGTAATTCACTTACAAAATTACTCTGTTATCTTATTTGAAAAAATCTAGCTTCCATCCACTCCCTCCTTCCGACCCTAAATCAGCACGCTCTTTTCAATCGGTAGAAATTTGAAGATTTGGCCATTTCGATATCAAAAATGTAGCTAGGTACCTCACAGCATGAAAGCCATGAAATGCAAAGCAGGAGGCCAAGTTTTCCAAACCTTGTGTACATCCCCGTTGTAGAACACTTTTCAGTGATATAGTAATGTTTAACAGTAGCAGAACTATCCAACATAATAATCAATAATAATCAATCAATAATAAATAATGTTCAACAGATCAAGCCTGACTATTCCTCCAAGCTCTTTCGGATCACAATTTACAGCCTAGGAGCAGTATATAGAAAGTCTTGTAAGAATAAAAGAGCCGTCATGCTTTCAACTTTTTAAAACTAAAGAATTTTCCGAACATGGAATCATAATTAATCAAAGTCCGACAGTTTTGAATTGAAAATTATTATTGCGTTAGTGAAGAAGAGTTTAATTAATTGGGAAATAATGTTCTGTTTGATTGAGAACATAATATTAAATCATTTCAGCTATCAAACCATTGCAAGTTCAAGTGGCTGAGATCTCATGGAATTCGGAAACAGTTCATCATATCACAGACCTCAGTCGACGTATTACAACAGTATCTATGCATAACGAAACAAGATGCAGCTGTTTATGTCATAACGATAAACCAAAATGTGGTCAATTTCAGACATGGAGTCAATCAACATGTCGATGCGAATGTGTTGTGCCTTGCCCTGCTAATTATATTCCTGATTCGGGAGAGTGCTGTAAATGTGTTCAGCCTAAACCTTGTTATGGTAGACACCAATGGAATGCCAAAACATGTAAATGCGAATGTCGACGTACAAAATGTCGAAATAGAATGAAAATCAGAGATGAAAATTGTCGCTGTTCCTGTCAACCAGTAGTTTGTCGTTATGGAGGAACACAAGATCAAAGATCGTGCTTGTGTAGGCAGAGACCTAAAATCAAGAAATTATCACTTCAAAAGCGATAAATTAATTATTTATTCAAAAGCTATGAATTGAGCACTGATCAGACAATCTAATAACGTTATTTATCTGAATATCATCAGCCGGGATCATCAGTGATACATCATTTTCAACAGGGATGAAAAGTTGAACAATTTCGTAAAATACGAATGTTGGGTTAATTTTATCTATAAATACTAATTCGATTCGAGAAGCCTTATAGTTAATGCTTGTGGTAGCTGTTCTATTTGAAATCACAATAGGATGTTCTACCCATTTGCATCCTTAACTGCAGTATTTAATTTATGTGTTGCGTTTTTGTTCCAAAAAGCAAAATATTCTCATTTATCAAAGTTAGCCTTTGAACTCTTCATCATTGTGATTTGTAAATCTTTACTACAGACTTAGCTTCAATCTTGAAACTCCATAACAGCAGAAATGAATGTAAATAAATATGTATTCAATGTATGAAAAAAGGAATAAGTTATGTTTTTTTATATATACCTATATTGATGATTGTAAATCGAAAAACGTATGTGGAAGGAATAGAAATACTGTATAATTACAATCAAATAAAAATTTCTGCACATGAAAAATTGCAGAATAAATAAGGATCTATCAGCAAAAGTAGCTAAAATGTCGTTGATGGTGGGATGGTGTTGATGTGTTGAAACAGTTTTCCAGACAAGAAGATCAATTAATTACGCTATATACCAACAATAATTAGATATAAATGTCAATTATATTATATGAGAAACTTTTGAATATGGCCTCCTTTGTACAGTTAATCGTGAGGCAAAAAAGCACGTTTATTACAAAAAATTAATTTTTATGTGTTTAGTTTATTGTCCACACAACGAATGTGTGCCCTGTACTTTTGAATTGATTATCCTCAGCATGTGTTAAGTGTATGTCATTATTACCAATTGGAGGAGGCGGTGGGCTGGGTTCTAAAAAATTATTAATATTTCATACCCCTTTAAATTTATTTCAAAAAGTATCATCACCCATTTGAAATTAATTTCAAAAATTCAACAACCCAAGAGCAAAAGCTGTCTCATTCGTACGTCTACAAATTGCAGCGAGTTGTATTCTATCGCTTTGAAATGAACTTATAAGGTGTACTAAAAATCATAAAGCAAAACAATGATATTCCAGATATTGCTATGCAAGCAGTTTATTCAATCGTAACTATGGTAGTTTGTAATCAAAACATCAGGATCAAGATGTAAGGTTCCTGAGTATGTTCTGTTTTGAAAGAAACTTGCTTGTCTTTTTTAATTTCGGAGTCTGAAAGCAAATATTATTTGAACAATTCAACATTGAAAATATGGTGTACAATTTTCTAACCCCATGCAGATTGACGGAAAATAAGTTTCGTGTTCCTCCGAAAGTTAGCCTCATTATTATTTAAGTTCCTGTCTCTGTCAATTCCTTTACAAGATCAGTGGCTCAATACTTGACAGTTATTCCATAAAAATCACAACGCTAGCGATATTGGAAATTGGAAACAATGGGGGATGCACCGTGAGGAGAGCTAGGTAAAGAGATCTAGACCGTCTGCTATTACAAAAGCTATCAATATCTTAGCAACTTGGCTATTACAGATATCAAAAGATTTGAATGGTACCATCTATTTGCACATATCGTACATTGTGTGTATAGCCGATATTATTCAACTAGACTTTGTCAATTCATCATTCTTCATAAATTTAATCTAAATTCCTATAATTTTTACCAGATGCTATAGTAAAATCAGATGCTACAAAGCCAATTAATTTGCTAGAAGCGGTCGATATACAAAGCTGTATTGACTGGCTAAGATCGATTCCTAAGTCCGCAAAATAAAAATGGAGACTTACAACTAAAGCAACAAAAGCTGCTGCAACGTATGTTATTTTGGGAATCTTTTTGCAAAATATATTTCTGCAATTTTATGGTATCAAGCTGCAAAAGAAAGGAAAATTTTTCCCCCTGCTGTGAATTTTGCAGATTCCTTGCTGTGAAGTACCTTAATCAAGTTGTGATTAACCAAAATCCAGCTGTGAGGTGCTAAAAAGCTCAATTAAGTGAAAGCTTTGGGCCGCCATTTTGAATCAAAAGTAGCGGGAAATTCATAATTTTATGCAATTTTAGGGTGCAATTTTTACACATCTTCAAAATAACATGACCATATCCTATGTTTACACTAATATAATGAAGATATTGGAATTCTTATAGTGATCGGTAAATTTGAAGCATATGTTTGCTAATAAATTAGATAGAACCTTTGAAAAAATTGATTTGTCCTTATAGCTGCTTAAATCTAGTACTAAGTATAAGGACTACCAGTAATATTAATTATAACGATAATGTCATTAATGCATTGTTTATGACACATACATGTGTAGTGCTCAAGTCAGGAACTGATGATCGCAAAAAGCAGGGGACTCGGAGTGAGGACAAAGGACTTGTCTCATCTTTTGAGTCATTCATTTTTAACATCTACCATCAGACATGCATGACATTGGACAGTGAATTGCGTCCTATTTTTCAAAATAGCTGAGTTATAGTAAAATTGAAATTTAGAAGTCTGAGAGCAGAGATTACTTGAAGAATTCCCCCTTGAAAAATGGTGTACAATTTCTTACCCTATGCAGATTGGCAGAAAAAGGTTTCGTACTCCTCCAAAAGTTAGCTGCATTGTTAATAATGACAGATCCCTTCACGAAATGACTGACAACAACGCTGAAATAATTTTGGAGTAAAAAACTTCTGAAAAAATAAAATTTGGCGCCTTCAGGTGAAGAGCGGAAGAAAGCCTGATGAAAATTTTACGAAATTGACCTCCGCTAGACGAAATTTCGCTAGGCAACAAAACTGAGTATAAACGCATGAAATGTGTTATGAAGTAGCACTCAAATTTGTAAATGCATCAATTTATAGCCATCATATTGCCGACTAGCCTACGTCACAGAGCAAGCCGTTTTGAGAAGCCTAACGTTCTCAAAACGTTTGGTTTGTGATGCAGGCTAGTTGCCGACCAGCGTAGCAAGACGTTAGTCGGATGGATTCCCATGCCGTTTCAAGCAGAAATCCGTAAAAGTTTCCCTGGAACTTGACCGCGAACATCTTGCTGCTGCGAAATTTTCGTGCTAGTCAAAGCAGGAGAAAATGTTGGACTTGACACAATACTTCAGTGCTGCAGCAATACTTCAGTGCTGCAGCACCCTTCCGGGGGTACTACCATCATCATCCAAATCTTTCGCGTGCGTACTTGGGAGCCTGCTCGATCTTCCAAGTAGTAAGTCACTAAAAAGTACCACCCGTGAAGGGAGTCGAACCCTCAACCTTTGAATTAGAAGTCCAACGCGCTAGTCCATTGCGCCACACGGGCTATGTTAAATATGTATACAAGAAATATATGTATTAAATTACCCTTGAGACAATATTAGGGGGAATAACTTATACGGTGAAGAAAGAAGATGTTTTGTATTCAGATAAAACACCAAGTCCAAAGTCTCCTATACATTGGTACCAGTTCAATCATGACTCAATCAAGCCTGACACCTGTTGAACCGTGAATAATTATGTGTAGGTATTCGCTTAACTCTTGCCATTGTAGTCTGGAATCAATCAACCATCGAAACATACCGTATTTCTGTCAATCGATTTCATTGTTGTCTACTGTCTACTTCTCGAAGCTCAAAATGTCACTTTTATATTTCAAGCATTAATTGTATAGATCCACGATTAGAAACTCTAATTTGGTGTGTTTGTGTGTGTATAATTTCATTACAGTTCATTTATCAAAATAAATTGTACTGGACCAACTAATAGGGATGTTGTTCACTAAAATGAAGTTTTTGCTCAAAATTTCTTCTGAATAGTTGGTGGAAATGAAAGTGCCAGAGCTTGAGTTTCTCTTGCATTTAAGATCAGAAAATTGTTGTTAAACCAGGTTGATGATAATACTCAAGCCAAATGCTTCGAGACTTTTAGTAGAACTAACTGGCGATGTATACATGTACAGTATACGATGTATACTGTATGGTATGTATGACTAAATCTATTCTATACATATATATGCTGTTCGTTATTTTGGCATCATGCAGTAATTCAGTATGCCCACCAACATTTCCCACGCTATGAATTAATGTATATAATTATATAACATAAGTACTATAAATTTGAATAAATATTGTATGTGAATGTTTCAATAAAAATGAGGATATGTGACGCAATGGGTGGCGTTCTGTTCGATTTCGTGATGTCATGACGTACCACAGTAATCTATTTGTAAGGTAAAGGTCAGCAAAACACATTTCTTTATGTTCGAGCAGCTGATACCAAACCAGGAATAGTACTAGAGCTACTCGTCTTTTACTTTTGAGACCAGTAAATGTCGGTATATACAACGTACAGTTTACTGTTGACTAGCCTTGTTCCGCGATGCCCTATTTGTTACGTTGCACTTTACTGACCTATGTACTGAAGTGGGCGTAGGGGAGTAGATGCCTTGAAAATTAATTTTAAAACTGCCAATTTCCTTGTATAGTATAGCTCTGCTCTTGTCATTCCGACTTTTGTTCCAAATTCAATTTAGAATGTATTAAAATATAGTTTCCTGATTATCTCATCTTGCAAAAATAATTGAAAAATTATTCTCGCTATAATTTTCCTGATAGTCTTCATAGTTTCATGATTTATGTCCTTAGCACAAATCGAAGATCAAGCTTCTTCAATTAAATGATAATGGGCCACATGAAACCTACATACTTATAAAACTAGACTATGCGAAAAAGGAAGGCATGGTTTCAATGCAGACTGGCTTAACAATTGACTTTCTTTATACATACATAACGTGTCTCTAGCGTAGGCTGATTTTGATTGATGGTAACTCAGTGAGTGGTTTGAAAAACAATTTAGTAAGCTGTAAGTCAAAAGTGTGTATAAATATTTGCGATTAGCAACGTACGCAAGACATTTACACTCAGTAATTTCAATACGTCATTAGAATCCTGTCAAATACGATCGAAAGGCAATCCAAAGACTAAAGTAGGATCTGGTTAAAATCTGTCACAATGATTTGAAAATTTACCCTACAATTCATCCTCTTTTAAATCTTCTTCAGTTGAATGCATTTCAAATCCAGTCAAAACAAAACATATATCATTATATCACTAGATTCGTCCTGAGCACAGGTAACATTAAATACCCAACTATTCTGGATGATTGGATGAAAACCCTATAGAGCTTTGAGAGATAGCCTAGCTCGTTTGATGTCTCCCTGTTAATGTGTCTCCTTTTTCATTGGATTCACGGTGCAGCTACTTCGAAATACATTCATAAGCTGTTTTTGGCATTTCCAAAAATAATTCATTTGGATGGTGAATGAAGGTCAGACTTATTATCAAGCTAATTCTTCCTTGGAATTGCTTTTTTAACATTTCATTAAAAAATATAGTTATATAAAATTATAAATATAGATATAAAGATAGGCAACTGAATTCTTCTTGATAAATTTAATAAATGTAAATTGAAAATGCGTAACAATTGATTCGAAAATAAGCCCATATTTGCACAGAACCAATGAAGCATAAGAAAGCAAAGTGAACATAATCCCACGATAGTTACGCTTGGTTTAAAGGTTTGATTTAATAACTTTATCTTTACAATACGTGACGTAAAACACGAGTATTCTTTTAGGGATTATTTTCATGTGACGTACTTGCAGTGGGCAGGAAACTGCCGTTACTTAATTTCCGTTTGAAGTATCGTGGCGTAGAGATGAAGTAGCATCTTTTCCACCAATCAGCGTACAGTAAAACAAAGAAGGGTGAACAACATGACAACACAATACAGATAGCGAAGGAACGATTTTTGCCATCAAAAGTTAGTGGAAAGTTTTTGTGGCTGGTGATACATCAATGTTTTCCAGAAGATAGGTTGGAATCTCACAATGAATAAAAAATTATACAGTGACTTGCTTTTTTTAGTTACAGTGTATCTTAGCTGTTTATTTTCTAGCGCAGAGAATTACGTCGCAGTTGATTATGTTCCAGCGCATTTGAACGTTACGATAAGGGACGGTTCTACGTTTCCACAATGGATGGAAATAACCGGCAAATATGGCGCTGGTGCTTTAGAAAAAGAAGCTTCTGGGTATCTAATATACGAAGAAGGCCAAGATTGGTGTGGTCATAATTTTACTAAAACAGTATCAAAGCGACCTTGGATCGCTTTAATCCCTCGTGGTAATTGCTTCTTTACTGTGAAAATTTACAACGCTAAACGCAGTAACGCTTCAGCAGTAATTGTGTATAACAATCAACGAGGTGAATTTAAAATGAAACAGAACGAACCAATGGTTGCAGTTAGTATTCTTCAAGATGTTGGTAAAGAACTAATTAGTAGTTTAGATGTTAGTGAGTCTGTTTATGTTCACATTACCCCAGGACCACGGCATGAATCACCAGGAAATTGGCCAAGTCGCACGTCTGTCCTATTTGTTTTGGTATCATTTATTTTATTGATGTGTATCTCGTTGGCTTGGCTTGTATTTTACTACGTACAAAGATTTCGCTACTTTTATGCCAGAGATCGAAAAGAGGTGAGTTTGCTTATTGTTGTGATTAGACGTTTTGGTTGCCAATAAATTACTCAAGCCCATCTTATCGCTTTAATCTTGGTTCTCTTGTTGCTATGTGTTCCCTATACAATCACATAATTAGTTTTTATGCCTAAGATTGGACTTGGTATTGAGCAACTTGAAGATCTAATTCTGTTGCTCGTTAACATCCTTGATTGTGAAACGAATAAACATGTGTTTCGTGGCGTCTCATTAAATGTCTGCCTTATGTTCAGATGTTGCAGAAGTCGAAGCTGTTGTGGTATTCTCGTTTTTTTTTTATTCCCGGTGGCTCAACTTTCAAATAATGTAATTCAATTGTTGGTGGCTAGACTTATTATTTTTTTTTGATAAGTTTTCGCGTGGTGTTCGTTACTTTTCATCAATGCCTTTCCTTCAAAATTCGACTGTAAACAAAGGCTTCAGTTCAATGAACTCACAATAATCGATCGTTTATACCATACCATGCTCTTCTCTATTTTTCCTCCGGTAATTTGCGTATATTTTTGTTCTTCAAGAATTGCAAATAGAATAGCTATTGAATACACAAATCCCCTTTTATTTTCACAATCACTTGTTCAATATTCTTTATCTATCAATAGCACGGTGTCTTCTGCCTCATAAACATTTTGTGAATCGATTGTTTAGACTTTTTCAAACTTTGTTCTTCGTGTGATGCAAACAAAAATGTTCTTTTTGTCAGTATTACTCTAGTTGTTGAATAGAATTTAAAGGGTTAAAATGTTCGTTATATATTTCACAATCTGATTCCACGAACAATGACTCATGATAGCTTTTATGTCAACATTCTTGATGTTTACAATTTGTGACGGACGATTTCTGTTTAGAATTGACTATTTTGCGAGAACGTTAAATAATGATTCCCTCCAGTTACCAAGTTCAATTTTTACTTATTTCCATTGTATATTTTTGTTTCTGTTTCACATTATCAAAATCTAGTTTGCTTTCGGGGAAATACCCGACTTTCGCTATGGTCTGTTCATCCAAACAAACAAATACTGTAGACTTTTACCGCTAGCTGTTTCTCAAAATAACAAACTCATAATCATGGTACGATTCTA